>VDFB02309722.1:0-13395 GCA_007258455.2 Sequoia sempervirens | reverse complement strand
ATGAAACATGCTAGGGATAATAAAGTGGTTGAATTCCTCTATGAGGAAATATTTACTAGGTTTGGTGTTCCACGGAGATAGTGACAGATCAGGGAGCACAATTTACTTCTACACTTATCACAGCTTTAGTTAATGAATACAATGTACGGCACAAAAAATCAACTCCTTATCATCCACAAGCCAATGGCCAGGTTGAGGTTACCAATAGAGACATAGTGGCCATTTTGACTAAAACTGTAGATTTGCATAGGAAGGACTGGGCTGCAAGGTTACCTGAAGCTATATGGGCCTACCGTACTACCTAGAAGACTGCTACAGGATTTACAGCTTTTGAAATGGTGTATGGTAAAACAGCTGTGATGCCCATAGAATTTGAACATAAGACTCTCCGGGATAGCACTGAGCTGACATGATTTACCAATAAAAGATTTGTAATCATGCAGCCCAATGCTAGTATTGAACTTCAAAGCATGCAACACACTGAGATGATACAGAATCAGTGAATAAGGTGGCATGATAAATATATTAAGGAAAAGAAATTCAAAGTAGGAGACTTGGCTCTACTTTATGACTCACGGTATAAGAACAGTCCAGGGAAATTATAGACCAGATGGTTGGGGCTGTATGAAATTGAGAATGTATTTGGTAATGGTACAGTTCAACTTGATACAATTGATCATGTTCGATTCAAGCTGTTAGTTAATGGACACCGCCTCTGGATGTACCATAAACCGGTCTCAAAAGAAGAATTCATGCAGCAGTTCGTTCGGGATCCTGCCGCTACTCTTCTTGCAGCAGAAGGCTTTAGCCTTTCTCCTGTAGCTTCGCCGTAATTTTGAAAAGAATGCTCATAATAAAGGTTTTCTTTTTAAGGAAACCCCTTTTTCTTCATTTCCACTTGTCGCCACATCTCACTTCTTTATCTTCCATCCATCCATCCCATCCAACCATTCCATCCATTCATCTCATCCGCCCACATCACCCATCCACCTCATTCATCTGTATCGCCTTAATTATGATATCATTTCCAACTGTCACTTCATGAAGAAGCCGTCATCTTTCTTCACACGTACATGCATTTATCAAAGGTACGCCATATCTTTTGTTATCACATATTTGATTTATTTTATTCTATTCATTTACTATTATGTTCATAGCAATCATTATTACCCGATCTCTGCCTATTATTTAGTACATATGAGGACACATGTCATACTCTAAGTAGGGGGCGAGGTAATCCATCTTTTAAAACCTGTCTTTTCGTCGCTGCCACAACTGCTCAGATAATATTTCTTTATTATTTTTCTGGTACTTTCCAAAAATGATCGCATGTCTTTTTCATTGCATGTTTTTCTTGTAATCACAATCAAAACTGCTTGTTCAAAAGTTCATTTTTGGAAAAGAGAAATGTGACGGCACAACAGAAGAGAAAAACCAGAACAGGAAGGGAAGCAAAGAGGAAATTTTTTGAATTTTCAACAGGGATTTGAGTTCAGCTAAGGGAAAACTGTGAACATGGGTGGTCAGCTGGTGCATCATGAGCCTGCAGCTCATGAGTTGCTATTGCAAAATCTTCAAACAGTCCAGGAATTCAGCCTCTGTGGATGGTTAAATTACTTCTTGAGTTTAAATGCTTTTGATGAGGAGGTTGCTGGCGAATTTTTGAGAACCCTTTCTGAAGGGGAGGCTACTGTATGGGGTCTGATGGTTGTTGTAACTGAAGAAAGAATTGCTGAAATAACCAGGCTTCTAGCTGTTGGAGAAAATTTTTCCTCGGATGTTGCTTCTGCAAGGGATGAATTTTCAATACCCATTGATGGACCTTTAGAAGTCTCCAAGTAGGGATGCAAGCAAGTATCATTGCCTCCTCCTTATTTAGAATATGTTGCTTACATAATCAGGTATTTAACCTGTGAAGGTCGTTTCTCTTACCTCCATTCTCACCATTTCAAATTATTAAGTCATATGAGACATGGGTTAGTTGTAAATGTACCAAATTTCTTCTTAAATTTTTTGGAACAAAGTGCCCATGGAACCCAATAGGGGAAAGGTAATTCTATTGCTCACCATGGCCTTATCAAATTATTGATTGAACGCTCCTTGAGAGATGTCTCACCTCTTTCCTGGCAACAATTCGTTGCCCAAAAGAGCTTGCAAGTTCCACAACCCCCTAGGGTACTTACCCCACGGCCTCAGAAAAAGAGAGAAGAAATTGCGTCTACCAGTAGAAGAACAAGGAAAGGGTCATCTGCTCCTGTAGCAGCTGGTCCTATAGCTCCCACACTAGAATCCTTTACCCGGGTACAAACTAGGTCTGCCACTAGGAGAGAGAAGGGAAAAACGAAGGTAGGAGAGTCATATGGGGCAGAACAAACCCCAGAGTCTGACCCTCGTTCTCAGAAAAGGCAATGCCCTTCTCCTGCAGCATCTTCCCCTGCAGTCATCTCTCCTACAACAACACCTATTGCTATCACCAGTTCATCATCGTCCTCTGGCAGGGCAGAACCCTCTAGACAGTCTAGAAAAAGGAAGGCTACAAGAACACCTCTTACAGTTGCACCAGTGCCAAGAAGAGTTTCCACAAGGAAACGATGTAAGACCTCCCCATCACTTCCAACCAAGCAGCTGCAGTTTGTAATGTAGAGTCCAAAAGTGAATCAATTTGATGTTTTTCTAATGTCCCAGATCACAAGACAGTTCATTTGTCTCAAGAGGAACAAACCTGAGACAAAGGAATTTGAGCACAATTAGGGGGCACAAGTCTGATGACTTGGGTCAGCTGCTATGACAGATGGGAAGGTGCCTTTTCCCATCACAAGTAACAAGAATCTATCCTGAAAGTAAGAGCAGTAGAACTTACTGGAACAATTGGATGGCTAGTGAAGTTGGCATTTCAATTGTCACGCTGGTTTATAAGAAGATATTTTTGATTGAGCTACTGTCAGTTAAGGAAACTACATTGTAAACCCCGAATTCTTCTGGACACTCAGCTCCGTGATCAGTAACAAAAGTCTATGGGAGGAAAAAAGGAAGAAACTGAAAAAGAAAATTGAAAGTCAGAAACAAGAAATTCTTGAGTTACAAGGAAAAATGGATGAAATGTTAAAAGTAGCTGGCCAGATTATGAAATGCAGACCACCACCGAGATTTTATGCTCTATGCCTTAAGGAACAATTCTTATGGTTCCAACTAATGAGAATTTCTAGAAATCAAGATCCTATACTCCACACTACTAAAGAATTCTACGACGCATTCCAGGCAGCCCCTAATTGGTTAAGAAATTCTCTATGTGAATTTTATTTACACGGCTTTTTAATTCTATTTGAAACATAATGGAACCCTCTTCTATATATTGGCGACATCCATTTGAGATCATTTATGTCATGGGAAGAAAATGAAGCAAATTATGGCAGACAATGGGAAACATATGAGGAAACTGAAAGGAATGAGCCTGTTCCTTTGCACCCTCAAAGTTCAGACCCCCATGCAATGTTGAAAACCTAGTTTACTCTGACATATGGCATTCATAATAATACAGCCAGGGTGAAAATGTTTGATCTCAAGAAATAGGTATATGATGAATTTCAGGAACAACCATATTCATTTTGGAGACTGTCATACACCAGAAGTGAGAAAAGGTGGGAAAGATTAACTGTTGGGCTAAGAAAGTCCGAGCCTCACAGTCCCTTAAATTTCACAACAGCTCTTAAATGATCAAGTAGATATATACAGTTGGGACTTCAAAAGATATTTGAACTGTGGTTGCCATTGACATTCAGACCTCCTATGTTAATGTGGCCCCTTTATCCTTACTAGGCTACAAATCTTAATGAAAATTTAGAAGCTCTTAGGTATGAAAGGTGGCAGACTTACAGAGGATTTTATTACAAGTTTGGAACTCCATTTCAAAGTCATGCTGCAACCATGGTTTTCAGGGAGACCACCCGGAAAGTTAATGCTGGAGGACCAACATTGGGCTAAGTAGGGGGCAAATGATGACCCCAAAATGTGCTCATAGTTTGGATATCATGATGAACTTTTAATACCTTTACTTTCGTTATTCATGGTTGTTTAAACTCTTTTGAAACCTTTTATTGGGATATCCTGTAGCAATACACTTTCATGATCCTACAGCCTATTGTGTTGTCTTATCTATATTTATTACCCCATTGACTCCCTAAATGACTGGTATATCACATATAGTTTTTGAATGATGAAATAGATTTAAATATGTGATTAATGAACGGATATTGTGTATGTGCCATGTGCCTTTTCTTTCGCATATATTACCTTGTGTTTCACAGGTTGTTGAAGAAAGTTGATCGAGTCAAGCGCAGTCGATCTCAGCCTTACAGTAAAGTCTATTTGTTGCACGACTTCGAGGAAGCTTTGGTGAAGACTCTTTGACCGAAACTGTTGGAAATATTTTTAATGACAGTCAATCTGGAGAGAGTGGAGCACTAGATTCTCTCTGGATCGAGTTGAACGGATAAATTCATTTATGAAGTTTGTTCCTCGATTTTGGGATACATTTTACTTCCACGTCTTTCTTTGTTAGGGTTAGTTAGTTGTTCTCCTGACTTTTAAATAAGTTCTCCTCCTATGCAAGTGAGCAAGAGGATGGTCAGAAGTAAGATAGAAGCATAGTGATAGGAAAATAGAAGATATCATGTAAGAGTCAGTATGATAATAATCAAAAGTAGAATCTGTATGATAAGAGATAGAGTTTGTTGTTAGTTTTCATATCAGCAAAGCAATGTACACCATTCTAAGTTTATGAATAAATTTTGATGAAGTTCTGAGTTCAGCACTTGCGTAATCAGTAGATGCTTGCTAAGGGGGCCCACTTAGTAAGTATCTGTAGCTAGTTAGTTAGCTGTTCTTTTTCTATTGATCATCAGTTAGATTTCATCTTTGAAGTTTTCGTACAAACTCAGTCTTATATTGTTCTAGCAGCATCGGGAATCCATCCCTGTGCCTGTTCCTACAACATAAGGCCAGTTCAAAGTTTGTGTCTCAGTCGTAGCTGCTATGCTTACTGCTTTGGTTAAATCATGGTTGAGTTAAGATAGCTTTGCATTACCTTCCTGTAGCGTAGATAGAATTCTTTCCAAGTATTTATTTATGTTAAGTTGTGACTGAAACTAGTTCTTAGTGCATATATTGTGCTGCTCCATTCAAAGTATATGTTCCCTGGGTTGACAAGTAAATGAACGTCCATAAAGAGATATTAGTCACCTGCTGGAATGTCCAATTCCCAGGATAGGTTTTACTGTGATTTTCATATCCTTTTGTGGGAACAACCAACAAGCTCAAGGATCTCTTCAGTTCTATAAGTGTTGTACGAGCTTTGCAATTGGAGGCTAAACTTGCTTCACTCACCATTGATCAATTTCCTTCCATCGAAGACTAGTTGGTAATATTCAAGTTTTTAGCGACTTAGCTTTCTTGGTGTGGAAAAGATAAATCTAAAAAAGAGTGTATATTCATGATCCTATCTAAGCTAAGAGGTTCCTTCTCCTACTTTTCTACCTCTTTCTATTCCACCATGGATGGTCTTGGTGATAGTTTTGTTATGCCATCATTTGAGACATTTTGTGAACAACTGACTCGAGAAAAATCCAAGCTCAACCAGGTTGATACATCCAAAAAATCCCATGCATTGGTGGTAGGACCATCCAAAGGAAAGGGAAAGCACAAAGGAAAATCAAAGGTAGGAGCTTCCTATAAATCATCATCACAACATAAGGAAGAAAATCCAAAAAGGGAGAGGCCCAAGTGCAACTTCTACAATGGGCTTGGTCACAATGAGGATGCATGTTTCAAGAGAGAGATACATGAACTAAGGAAGATAATCAAAGATCACAACATCTATCTCCCTCCCACAATATTCAAATCTCCCCACTCCCCCTCTCATGAAGAGTCATCATCAAGTATTGTCAGAATTTCCATTGTTGAAAATCTTGGTAAGGGGAATGCTTTGATAACTACTTTGGTTGATAACAGAGAAGGATGGGTTCTTGAATCTAGTGCTTCATGACATGTCACTTCTTCTCAACAACATATTTAGTGGGATACTCTAAGGCCTACCAACTTTGATAGAATGTTTACCACAAATGTAGATATTGTCTATGTTCCTAGTATCTGTGATGTTGCTTTTGATGGAAAGAGGTTGGAAGATGTTGTCTACATTCCTCAGATTGCTCATAATTTGTTGTTTGTCTATCAACTTGCTCAGGAGGGTTTGAGCATTGAGTTCACTTTAGAAATTTCCATCATCAAGGATAGGTTTGATGTCCTTGTTGCTTATGGACAAGTAGATCATAATTCCAAGGTATACAAGTTTACCAAATTCTAGGATTGAGATCAAGTTTCTCCTAACTCTCCAAACTCAAGAGTAGGAGCACCTCATCTCCCCCACCTCAAGGCCAAGGTTGTGGAGGTTGGATTGATTTAGCTCTTTGCATGACACTATCTTCTTCCTTATACACCTCTTGGTTTAAGTTTGCTTCAACAGGGATGGATTCATTCACTTCTTTGGACTTGTGGTACATGGATGGGTTCTCTTCAGGTCTATCTGACTTGGCTTCTCAGTTCATCACTGGTCTTGAAGACATTCTAGAGGGGAATACTCTCCTTTATGTGGGGGCTATCTAGTCCACACATTCTCTTTTGTTCTCTTTGTATATATTTGATGGTTGTATTCCTTGGAGGGATGATGTTGAGTCCTCCAAACATCACTCTTCCATCTTTTTTGCTTTTATATCTCCTTTTTGGAGAGGGGTTTTGTTCCCACTAGGTTTTCCCCTTTTCTTCAGTTGTGGGAGATTTTCTACATCTTTATCATGTACATGGATACCTAACATGGCCTCCTAGCCAGGACCCATCTTTTCATCATCTTGCATAAGCATTACATTTTCCTCCCTAAGTTGAACTTATGGGGGGTTGTTAGTGTAATTAATTAATTATTACACTAGCATAAGTTAACTTAGGTCATGCATCATTTGGTCCTAGGTTAGATTTTAATAAATCATTTAATAAATGGGGTAATATCCCCTTCCATGTTTGTAGTGATAAGATTCCTTCTATAAGATGAGTTGTCCCTCTAGAACTTATCTCAACATTTAATAATTTTCTAGATAGGGTTCACATGTTGCTAGATCATGGCACATGACAACATCTCTTGCATCTTAGGTTTTCTTTTTTTCCTATATAATCAGGCATTTTGTTCATTTGTAACATATCATCATATCATATCATATCAATATAGAATGTTTATTCAACATTCCATTATTGCAACACTTTCCTTTGTGGTTGATTATCTTTCATGCCAAAGGTCCTTTATTGAAGAAATAGAGAGAAACCATTATTTTCTTGGCAAAGGTCCTTATCTTTCATGGAGAAGCTCCTTTATTTTATTGGATACAATACAATAGCCCCTCCATAGGGAGGAAATAGAGAGACTATATAGCCCCCCAGAAGATGTGATCACCTACAAAGGCGGTAAGTGTCTAAAGACAAAACAAGATCCAATGTCGACAAACGACTTGTCTCCCCTTTGGAAGAAACAAATCCAACTACAAGTGTAGAGATGATTCCCTTTCTAGATAGGAATTGAAGCAAGGAAGGATGAATGTGGATGTCGATGATGTCTCTAAACTCTGCTCATGTGTCTCCTTTCCTGATGATGAAGATGCCACAATAAATGAACAGGGTGACAAACTAGGATGACGAGGAAACTAATGCTAAACAATATCCAAAGATAATTCAGAGCTTTTTCATCTGTCCAAAATCCTTGATTAGTTTCAGTTCCACGTACTCTTGCATGTGATTTTTTCAGTTTGGTGCTTTTGTTCCATAACTTGGATATCTTGAAGCTTGGAAAAATATTTTTTGATTTGGGTAGCATCACTGGTCGTGCCCACAAAAGGATATGAAAATCACGGAAAAACCTATCCTAGGAATTGGACACTCCAGCAGGCGACTAATATCTTTTCATGGTCGTTCATTTACTTGTCAAACCAGGGAACATATACTTGAAATGGTGCGACACTATATATGCACTACGAACTAGTTTTAGTCACAACTTAATGGAAACAAATACTTGGAAAGAATTCTACCTACGTGATAGGAAGGTAATGCAAGGTTCTCTAAACTCAACCATAATTTAACCAAAGCAGAAATCATAACAGCTACGACTGAGAAACAAACTATGAACTGGCTTTATGTTGCAGGAACAGACACAAGGATGGATTCCAGATGCTGCAATAACAATATAAGACTGATTTTTCATAGAAACTTCAAAGATGAAATCTAACTTATGATCAATAGAAAATGAATGGCTAACTAACTAACTACAGATACTTACTAAGTGGGCCCCCTTAGCAAGCATCAACTAATTACGCAAGTACTGAACTTAGAACTTCATCAAATTTTATTCATAAACTCAGAATGGTATACATTGTTCTATTCATATGAAAACTAACAAAAAACTCTATCTCTTGTCATACAGACTCTATTTTTATTATCATACTAACTTTTACATGATATCCTTTCTATCTCACTATGCTTGCTCACTCGCGCAGGAGGAACACTTATTTAAATTAGGAAAACAACTAACTAACTAACCTAACAGAGAAAGACATGGATGTAAAATGTATCCCGAAATCGAGGAACAGACTTCATAAATGAGTTTATCCGTTCAACCCGACCCAGAGAGAATCTAGCACTCCACTCTTTCCAGATTAACTGATATTTAAAATCCATCCCAACAGTTTCGGTCAAAGAGTCTTCACCAAAGCTTCCTCGAAGTCGTGCAGGAAATGGACTTTACTGCAAGGCCGAGATCAGCTACGCTTGACTCGATCATACTTTCTTCAACAACCTGCAAAACACAAGGTAACATATGCGAAAGAAAAGACGCATGGCACATACACAATATCCATTCATTAATCACATATTTAAATCTATTTCATCAATCAAAAACTACATGCGTTATACCAGTCATTTGGGGAGTCAAACAGGGTAATAAATATAGACATGTCAACATGATAGGCTATAGGAACATGAAAGTGTATTGCTACAGGATATCCCCCAATAACAGGTTTCAAAAGAGTTAAACAACCATGAGCAACAAAAGTGAGGGTAGTAAAAGTACACCATGATATCCAAATTATGAGCATATTTTGGGCTCATCATTTGCCCCCTACTTAACCCAATGCTATTCCTCCAGCATTAAACTTTCTGGTGGTCTCTCTGAAATCAATGGTTGAGGCATGACCCTGAAATGGAGTTCCAAATTTGTAATAAAAACCTCTGAAACTCTGCCACCTTTCATACCTACGAGCTTTTGTATCTTCATTAATATTTTTAGCTTGGTAGGGCTAAAGAGGCCACATTAGCACAGGAGGTCTAAATGTCAAGGGAAACCATAATTCAAACCTCTTTTGAAGGCCCAACTGTATGTATCTGCTTGATCTTTTGAGAGCTGCCATAAAATTTAGGGGACTGTGAGGCTCAGACCTTCTTAACCCAATAGTTAATCTCTCCCATCTCTTCTCAATTCTGGAGTATGACAACTTCCAAAATGAGTATGTCTGTTCTTGAAACTCATCATATACCTATTTTCTGAGATCAAATATTTTCATCTTGACTGTATCATTATTAAAGCCATATGCCACAGTAAGCCAGGTTTTCAACATTGTATGGGGGTTTGAACTCTCAGGGCGCAATTGAACAAGCTCATTCCTTTCGGCTTCTTCATATGCTTCCCATTGCCTGCCATAATTTGCTTCATTTTCCAACCAAGACATAAGTGATCTCAAATGGATGTCGCCAATGTACAGAAGGGGATTCCACTATGTTTCAAATGGAATTATAAAGCCATGTAAATAAAATTCGCACAAAGAATTCCTTAGCCAATTAGGAGTTGCCTGGTATGCATCATAGAATTCTTTAGTAGTGTGAATAATAGGATCTAGATTTCTGGAAATTCTCATTAATTGGAACCACACAAATTGTTCTTTGAGACACAGAGCATAAACTCTGGGTGGTGGTCTGCATTCCATAATCTGACCAGTTACCTTCAACATTTCATCCATTTTCTCCTTTAACTCCTAAATTTCCTGTTTCTGCCTCTCAATTTCCTTTTTTAGTTTCTTCTTTTCTTCCTCCCAAAGACTTTGTTGCATTTTAGTCTTGGCTAGGTGGCGGAAACTCAGGGTTTGTAATGTAACTGGTCTCCATGTAGCTTTGAAATATTCTAAAAATTCAATCAAAAATGTCTTTCTGTAGACAACAATGGCTTGACAAGTTATTGAGGGAAATGAAGCTTCATTGGCCACTTCCAATTGTTCAGTCTGTTCCTCCTCTTGCTGCAGGATGAATTCCTATTGCTGCAGTGGAGAAGACTGTGCTTCCTCCGAAATCTGCATAGCCGCAACAACCAAGTCATCGAGACTTGGTACCCCCCTTTCATTATGCTCAATTTCCCTTGTCTCAATTTGTTCTTCTTCAGGAATAATAAATGAACTCTGTGCATCACTCTCAGACACATTCTGAGAAACATCATATTCAGACTCTACAGATTCTTCTGAAATTATAATAACCTCAGGTTGAGGTGAAGCAGGGGAGACTTTACATTGTTTTCTTGTGGAAACTCTTCTTGGAAATGTTGCGGTTGCCGGAGGTGCTATCGTAGCCTTCCTCTTTCTGAATTTCCTAGAGGTTTATGCCCTATCAGAGGATGATGGTGAACTGGTGATGGCAATAGGTGTTGCTATAGGAGAAATTGTTGTAGGGGAAGATGCTGCAGGAGAAGAGCGTTGCCTTTTCTAAGAATGAGGGTTAGATTTTGGGGTTTGTTCCACCCTAGATGACTCTCTTGCCTTTGTTTTTCCTTTTTCTCTCCTACTGGCAGACCTAGTTTGCACCCAGGTAGAGGACTCTAGTGTGAGAGCTGCAGGACCAGGTGCTGCAGAAGTAGATGACACTTGCCCTGTTCTCCTACTGGTAGATGCCATTTCCTCTTTCTTTTTCTTTTTTTGAGGCCGTGGGGTAAGTGTCCTAGGGGGTTCTGGAAGTTGCAGGCTCTTTTGGGCAACAAATTCTTGCTAGGAAAGAGGTGATACATCTCTCAAAGAGCATTCAATCAACAGTTTTATAAGGCCATGGTGGGCAACAGAGTTATCCTTCCCCTGTTGGGTTCCGTGGGCATATTGTTCTAGAAACTTTAAAAAAAAGTTTGGAACATTAACAACTAACCCATGCCTCATATGACTCAGCAATTTGAAATGGTAAGAATGTAGATAAGAAAAACGGCCTTCACATGTTAAATACTTGATTATGAAAGCAGCGTATTCTGGATATGGAGGAGGCAACGACACTTGCTTGCATCCCTGCTTAGAGACTTCCAAGGGTCCATCAGTGGGTATTGTAAATTCTGCCCTTGCAGAGACAGCATACGAAGAAAAATTCTCTCCAACGGTTGGAAGCCCGATTACATCTGCAATTCTTTCTTCAGTTACAGCTACTGTTAGACTGCATACTGTAGCCTCTCCTTCAGAAAGGGTTCTTAAAAATTCACTTGCAGCCTCCTCATTGAAGGTATCTAAACTCAAAAAGTAATTCAACCAACCACAGAGGCTGAATGCTTGGACTATTTGAAGATTTTGCATTAATAACTCATGAGCTACAGGCTCATGTCTTACTAGTTGACCACCCATATTCACAGTTTTTCCTTAGCTGAACACAACTCTTTTATGAAAATCCAAAAATTTCCCTTTCTGTTCTACTTCTTTCTGTCATGCCCTCACTTTTCCCTTCTTTTCCAAAAATGAACTACTTAAACAAGCAGTTTTAATTGTGATTTACAATGAAAAACATGCAATGAAAAATATGTGATCATATTTGGAAAGTACCAGAAAATAATAAAGAAAGATTATCTGAGTAGTTGTGGCAGCGGCGAAAGGACACATTTTAAAAGTGGATCATCCCGCCCCCTACTTAGAGTATGACATGTGTCCACACATGTACTAAAGAATAGGCGGAGATCAGGTAATAATGACTGATACAAACATAGTAGTAAATGAATAAAATGAAATAAATCAATGATGCGATAACAAAAGATATTGCATACCTTTCAATAAATTCTTGTACGTGTTGAGAAAGATGACAGCTTCAGCATGAGATGACGGTTGGGAATGAGATCATAATTAAGGGTGGTGCGGATGAATGAGGTTGATGGGTGATGTGGGCGGATGAGATGAATGGATGGAATGGATGGATGGGATGGAAGATAAAGAAGTGAAATGTGGCGATAAGTGGGAATGAAGAAAAAGGGGTTTCCTCAAAAAGGAAACCTTTATTATGAGCATGCATTACAAAATTACGGTGAAGCTGCAGGTGAAAGGCTAATGCTTCTGGCTGTAGGAAGATTAGTGGCAGGATCTTGAATGAACTGCTGCATGAATTCTTCTTTTGAGACTAGTTTATGGTACAATCGGATGTGGTGTCCATTAACTAACAACTTTAATCTAACAGGATCAATTGTAACAAGTTGAACTGAACCATTAGCAAATACATTCTCAATTTCATATGGGCCCAACCATTTGGTTTGTAATTTTCCTGGACTGTCCTTATATCGTGAGTCATAAAGCAGAGCCCAATCTCCTACTTTGAATTTCTTTTCCTTAATGTATTTATCATGCCACCTTATTCTCTAATTTTGTATTATCTCAGTGTGTTGTAGGGCATTCTTTCGGAGCTCATCCAGAGAATTGAGTTGCATGATTCTGTCCTTTTGTGCATTTGTTAAGTCCATGTCCATCTCTAATGATGTTCTTAGAGTCTTATGTTCAAATTCTATTGGCATCACAACTATTTTACCATACACCATTTCAAAAGGTGTATATCCTGTAGCAGTCTTCCAGGTAGTACGGTAGGCCCATATAGCTTCTGGTAACCTTGTGGCCTAGTCCTTCCTGTGCAAATCTACAGTTTTAGTCAAAATGGCCTCTATGTCCCTATTGGTGACCTCAACCTAGTCATTGGCCTGGGGGTGATAAGGAGTTGATTTTCTGTGCCGTATATTGTATTCATTGACTAAAGCTGTGATAAGTGTAGAAGTAAATTGTGCTCCTTGATTTGTCACTATTTCCCTAGGGACACCAAACCTAGTAAATATTTCCTCATAGAGGAATTCAGCCACTTTATTATCCCTAGCATGTTTCATAGGTTTAGCCTCTACCCATTTTGTGACATAATCTGTGCATACAAGGATGTAGGACTTACCATTGGAAGGTGCATCAATTGGTCCTACAAAAATCCAATCCCCATTTGTCGAAGGGTGTAACTACAACTTGTGGAAATAGAGCCATCTCATCAGATCGAGTTAGT
>VDFB02309720.1:0-12076 GCA_007258455.2 Sequoia sempervirens | reverse complement strand
ACATTAATAATTAATTAATTATTAATTATTAAGTGTGCACTAGGAGTTTCATTTAGGGTTTCTTCATCTCCTTCATAAGGATTGATCTCTTTGTAATATTTGATTCTCTTAATGCATTTTTACTGAGAGGTTTACAGAACATATTCTTTGGTTATGCATATCTTTTGCATGTGACAGGTATCCATCTTGCATGCAGGTGATCTTGGTTTTCTAACACAATCCTGTGGGGATACTTCAAAACTTTTCAGAATTTAATGCATGCCAGAGAAAGAATTCCTGCAACAATTGTGGAGTAATACAAAGACACTGTTTGCTTCATGGTAGACATTGACCCGATTACCATATGGGCTGTTGATCTAGGTAGTTTGGATCATGCTATGGGTTATGAAGTAGATGAGAACATTAGAGGGATGTAAGCATAACACTTGCTAAGTTCTGTTAAGATCGAGGGGGTGAAAAGGTTTGGTACTTATCTGAGACAAAAGCCCTGCGAGAGAGTTTGAATCTATTACATCAACTAAGAGAAGTGAGGAGACAAAGAGAAGAAGCTGAAACAACTAAGGAGAAAGAAAAGGCAGAATCATTTGGTCCGAGAACATCTCCTACTCACACTAGAAGCTCCTCTACAACTCAGTCAAATCAAGTTGAGGCTTCTAGAGAAAGATAGAAGAATAAAAGCACAAGAGCTTACAAAGTTGTGTGTTTGTAGATGAAGAGGAAAACTAATTCAAAAGTAGTAAGGGAGATAAAGGCTATTGGTACAAGGGTTGTCAAATTGAATAAGAGAAAATATTTCGGCAAAGGAGAAGAAGCAAAGAAAAAGGCCAAAGCTGACAAACCTAGTATGTTTGTTGAGGAAGTTTAGAATGCAACAGTGAAAGATGGAAATCTCAAGCCACTATGTGATTGGTATGAGCCTTTGATGAATCCGGTAAGAAAATTCTTGAAGAAGCAACAATAAAGCATATGATTGTTTTCAATAAAGTTCTTGTGGAAATCATGTCTGGTTTGCCTACAAGTCTGTTTAATGCTTTAGAGTCTAGGAGGTCAAGCACCTTATCAGAAGAAGAAAATATAAGGAAGAGATTCCTAGCTGATTTGTGCTCAGAAATGATAATTGAAGAAATGGATTTATTCCTTGAAAAGGCTAAAAATGAATTTAGGAGAAAAACAAGGGTAAACAAGCTTATGATTGGTGAAACTGGCACTATTGTTAGTGAAACTAAGGAAATTCTGGAAGAACTTTTGTCAAAGGATAAGATTAACATTGAGGAAGTCAATGTTCAAAGAAATGAAGAAGTGAATGTGGAGGTAAATGAATTAGAAGAAGAGAATGTGAATGAGGAAAACATGAATGTGTCTGATCCTCCAGAGTTTGAGGATATTCTGACTTCTCCTGATGTGAAAGATATAGAGCCACCTGTTGTAACTAAGGTCCCTGTTGAGATGTTAGCTGAGGAAAAGGAGGCGCATACTGAAGAAGCTAAAATGCCTAAAGTCAATCTTGAAGTAGAATCCAAGGTTGAAAAAAAAAGGAGCAAGAAATCAAAATAGAGGAAGTGAAGGAATCTTTATTGGAGCAACAAGAAGAGTTAGATCTTGAGTTGGATGAAAGCTCAATTAACCTATCTACTCTATCTCCAATTTAGATGATGAAGGTCGTTAAAATTGCTCAATCCAAAGCTAGTGAAAAGATTCTAAAATCTCACATAGAGGATAGTGAACTTCTAAAGCTTACATCTGGAGTCTTACAAAAAATTATGCCTACTTATGCTATGGACCCATCAGGTTCCTCCTTCGGTGAGTTAAAGAAGCTAATAAATTCTATAGATTCACGTTTTGAATCTTTTGAGAAATTAGCTTTGGTTAAAGTGAAAAAGGAGTTCCAGGAGAAGAGAGTTGGTAGCCTAAAATAATTGATTTCCAAAGACAAAGCTCTATTGAGTACTTGCATAAATAATATTCAAGGTACTATGTTTGAAGGAGGAAAAGTATACAAATCTTGCTTGGTATTGTCAAAATTTATCGAAGTAAATGAAAAGAAGATGAAGGACATTGAACAACAGTTGGTCACTATTTCCAACACTTTTGAACCATTAGCTGGTAGTGTCTATAATCAAGAAAGTTGGTTAATGTCTTTGCTCAACCAAATAAAGAGTTTAAAATTTGAAAATGAAAGGATCATCGACAGAGTATGTGAACTCAAGGGACTGATAAGTCCAAATATTGAGATGATGGTAAATGCTCTGAAAGAACCTAAAGATGCTATGACCGCTTCTGATCCGGTATCATATAACCATTTTGGAGAGTTTGAGAAGTATTTGGGACTCAAACTTAAGTGGGTTGAAGAATAACTTTGCAAACATCTTCAAATTTTTGTAAGTCTCAATAGTTTTTTCAATTTTGGATTCCCCAATTTTTTCATTGATGTCAAAGGGGGAGAGAGTGTAGTGAAAAATGCCTTGACATTCTTAGGGGGAGTAGTATTCTAAATTTTGGCAGTGTACTTACCAATTTCGACACTTAGTCATTTTTCACTAAGTGTTGCCATCAATTCCAAAGGGGGAGATTGTTGGCATATGGATTTTAGTGTTGTCATTGATGGTAATTGAAGTCATCTTCATGGTCCACAGACCTGTATCTAGTCATAACGACAGATAAAGTGCAATATTGTGTGTTATCGACAAAATATTTGAAGAAGATCGGCCAATTTGTCTACTTCACCGGATCATCGTTTGGTGTTGTGGACCCCTGGATTTTCTTGGTGAGCATGTATATTATCTTATTACTGAATTTTGTGGTGTTGCATTAGTTGAAATACAAGCTTGGAGGTCCAATAGGATGTTTTGTGTCTATTTGCTCGTTTCAGTGAATGTGGAGCATTGTAGATGTGTAAAGTGGAATTAATTAGAATTTTTTTATGTTCAAATATATAATTATGAGTCTCTGCCATAGTCTAGCCAACGGTCTTAGATCCACATTGAAAATAAAATTGTAATTTTGGGTCGATAGTTGATAATATTTTCAAGTTTTATCAAGGACGACCTATAGCGATTCTATTTCTAGATGCGGATATATATAAGAGGATCAATATATCATTTGATGTGTGGAAAAGAAGTGTGGTGGTGTGTTGCAATCAACAAGAGATCAATTAAGCGATTATGCACAGTTTCACTTGTGCATTAATATTTTTGTAGTGAGAATTGTGCAGAGCAAAGAAAAATTGTTGAATTGGTCTAAAGGATAGTAGATTGTCATCAGAGCTAAATTAGAACTATAATTAGGCATTGTGGATACTATTTCATCAGTTCACTCTTTTTGATTTATTCCAAATCTTTGTAGGGTAGTGAGCCCATCTATTTTGAGCAGTGAGCTCTAGGCAGTGAGCCTGAATGCAAGTGCCTTCCCATTTTGTTCTTCTTATTTTGGGTATACTCATATTATACTGTGGATTGGCTACCCACCGTAGTTTTTCCCCTAACAAGGTTTCCACGTAAAAGGTCTGGTGTTATGGTGTTGAGATTATTTTCATTCTGTTGATGCATGTTTCTTTTATTGAACGGTTAAGTAAGTTAAATCACAAAATAATAAAGTTGAATTTTTACTCAACATTGATTCACCCCCCTCTCAATGTTGCTTGTTTCCAACAAGAATATGTCACAAACACCTCACTTTTAAAATGAAGAAACTAGTGCTTCAAATGCCTATAATAATAGAGGCAACAATGGACACACTAATGGCATTCCTATTGGATATGTCCCTAGGCCCCTTCATCCTAAATTCACTCGTAGGGAGGATCCCCTTCCTGAACTAGAAGTCCTAATTCCCATAGCAGAAGAAGTGAGGGCTAGTTACATAAAGTAGTTAAGTCTTCCAACTAATATTCATCGCATTTTATCTCTAAAGAAATTTATGAATTAGAAGAGAGGGGGTGAAAGAGTTGAGAAAAAAGATTCTTTTATGCAATGAGGCTATGAACAAGCCCTGGGAAAAGGTGACTCTAGCTCACTTTGACAGGAGTGACAAGTGCATTGTTCGAGCTTGGGTCCAAAACTTGGACAACTACTTGTCCCTGAGACCAATGTTAGACATTGATGCCATAAAATTTTCTACTTTATACTTAGATGGAGCTTTCCATGAGTGGTGGTACTATTGTCACATGAAATTGCACCTTTTTGAACAAAGGCTCATTATTCTAATGATACAATGGAAATAACTTCAAGATGTGGGACCTTGCAATTGAGGTTAGATCTCTACAAAAGTTCAGATTCCTCTAAAAAACTAGATGCAACAATTCTAGTCTAGCCTAACACTAGATAACTCTACACTAATCCCAATCTATCAAACTATAGAAGGAAAAGTGGTGCAGGAGCACCCATCTTCTCTTTGTCTTTTGAAGTATTGATAGGAAGTGTGTTATGAGGTCATGTGTTGAGTCTTTGAGTCTAACTAAGGTCCTAAGTGACCATTCTCAAGTAATAAATCACTTTTGATAGGCTTTGTATTCATCTTGAAAGAAGTGGCTAGTCATGTGCAAGGTTTGTCAAAGTTTACAAGGTAGTGTCTAGGTTGGTAGTATGATGTTTCTTGAATAAGATGTGGTACTTGGGTGAATAAAGTATTATTAGACCACTAGTAATATTCTAGGTGTTTATAAAGGTCAAAGAATTATAAACATTGCCATGTATGGAAGAATGTTGTTAACAAACATGTGAAGGTTGTGTTTATGACCTCCAATGGTCATTAAGGATTCAAAAATCAGTTGTAAAATTGGTTGTTCAGTGGTTGATTCTGAAGAATCATTTAAATGGCTTGAAGGCATCGGTTGTAATGTTGGATGTGGAAGGAAAGGACTGGCAAATAGAGAAACTCTATTTTTTTTTCATATTTTTCTGTGTTTTCTCTTATAGTTTAGATTTGTATGGGCACGTACAGTCATATTATGGTGTGAAATCTCTTTCATGGTTTTGATATTTGTATTAACCTTTCTTTGTGTCTGGTTTGAAGGAATTTGGCGGTGATTTGTGTCAGAAAACCCCATTTCTTTGTGATCAGTCAGTATACCCTGTTTTGAGGGTTTTGTGAACAAAATATGAATTAAGGGGCCCTTACAACTTATGTGATTACTTTGAATTGTGTAAGAGGCACTATGGAGTCTATTTAGATAGTATATTGCATGATTTGAACATTGGGGAAGAAATAAGAGCAATCAACTTGTTGTTCCTATCAGTTTTGGTGTACAAAATGCATGAAAATGGGGGCTTAAGCCTAGGGTTTGATCAAATCTATATTGGAGGTCTTATCTTATGAACTTTTGAGCATGTGTAGGGCTATTTTGTTGTGTTCAAGTTGGTTTCAAGGCTTGGGGGGTTGTGGAAGTACTAGATTCAATAAACCCTCATGATTTATGCCTAAAACAAGGGTTTTCAGGTTTGACAAGTATTGGTCCATAAAAGTGGGATATTTTTGTGGTTTTTGAGGTTTGAGAACATATAAATTTCTGCCTCAAGATTTCAGGGTCCTGTGATAAGGTTAAAGACATGATGCTTTGTAAAATAGGCCTAATTAGCCTAAATAGGTCAACCTAAAAGGGGTGTTTTTGGGGTTTTGGTCCAAGGGACTTGTACCTGACATTGGGATATGTGTAATATCTCTAAAATGGGTATCTAAATTCAGCAATTTTTTTTTTTTGTGTTTTGGAGAACATTGGTGTTATAGGGAAAAAACTGAGTTTCCACTACTACAAGGGTTCAAGGGGTGAATGAGTGAAATCTAGTTTCTAATGGTTGTCAAGCTTTGAGGGTTGTTTAGATTGTTTAAATTGGTCAAATTAATCTTGTTAGATTCCTCTTAAAGGTAGGTTATCATATTGGTTGTGATTGAGCCTCCCAAGTCCACATCAGAGTGGTATAAGAGCGGGTAGTAGATCTTGTGTTGTTGCTTTGAATTGGTTTTGCAGGTAGGTGCATAAAGGATTGTGAAAATTCCACCTAAAGGAAGTGTAGTTGCAAGGAAGATGGAAATTCATGACAGGGAGATAGAAGCTTTGAAAAGAGAAATGTCTGCTTGGAAGGAAAAGCATAGAGTGGAAGAGGATGCAAGTGAAACTAAAGAGGAAGAAGAAGCTCCTGGTGAAGAAGAGGATATGGATTTTGATGATGCAAGAAAAATGAAGCTTTTGAAGGTTGTGAAGAAGGAGGGACATGTAAAAATAGATGTTCCTATGTATGGAGGCAAACTTGATAGTGAAGAGCTCCTGGATTGGATTGGGGCTATGGAAAACTACTTTGATAGTGAAGATGTTGATGAAGGACACAAGGTGAAGAAGGCCAAGACAAGACTGAAAGGACATGATTTGGTATGGTGAAATTTTGTGTAGGAGGAAAGGGAGAGACAAGGAAAGAGCAAGATCACTTCTTTGGAAAGGATGCAGGCCAAACTGAAAGGTAAATTTCTCCTTGCTGATTACAATGTTCAATTGCTTAAGAAGTTGCAAAATCTTAGAAAAAAATATTTGGATGTACAAACATATACTGAATAATTTTATAAGTTAAGCATAAGAACTAAGCATGAGGAATATGAAGATGAAATGGTTGCTAGGAATTTGAATGGATTGAGATACAACATCTAGGATGAGATCAACATTTTGGCACCTAAATCAGTTGAACAATGCTTTCAAATGGCTATGAGAATAGAAGAAAATTTGAAGAGGAGACAAAAGAAGGTAGTAAGAGGTAGAGGAGGTGCATCTAGGGGTAGAGGTACCTTTCCAACACAAAAAAATCCAAAGAAGGCCAAGAAGATGCTGGGAAAAGTAAAGAACAAGGGATTGAGTTTAGAGGTGGATGGAGAGGTGGAAGAGCAAACTATAGGTGAACAGATTCAAATGAATTTGTAGGAAGATGCTACAAATGTGGTGAGTTTGGTCATCTTTCTTTTAAGTGTCCTAACAAGTTTAGTGTTGCTACAAGTGGAAGTGAAAGGAAATGTGATAAAAGAGTCCAATATGTCCAAGGAGATGAAGAAGAGAGTGCGAGTTCATCAAGTAGACTTGCAAATCCAGAAGTAGGAGAAGCTCTTATGATAAGAAGGACCTTGTTGCAGGGACAAAAGGAAGAAGATTTGAGCCAAAGGAGGAGCCTATTCAGAACCTCATGCAAATGCAAAGGTAAAGTGTGTCAAGTTGTAATTGATTCTGGTTCTTAAGATAATATGGTGTCTAGGGAGATGGTAGATAAGTTAAGTCTAGAAAAGATTCCTCATGTAGCACCCTACAAGGTTTCTTGGGTGAATGATGGCCAAAGTTTAGTGGTGAATGAGAAAGCTTATGTAGACTTTCAGATTTGGGAGTACAAGGATAGGGTCCTATGTGATGTATTTCCAATGAATTGTTGCCATTTGCTGTTGGGAAGGCCATGGAAATTTGATAGGAGGTCTATGTACGATGGTTGGGAAAACACCTACACCATTTGGAAAGATAATCAAAGTTTCAAGCTAACTCCTTTGCAGGGAAAAGAGAAGGACAAGGGAAAAGCTAAGGTGGTAATCTTTGGAAGAAAAGAACCAATAAAGCTTGAGGATGGTAAGAGTAATTTTTTTTCTGTTTTGGAGCATAGTTTTGATGTTAGAACAACAAAAGAGACACTTAAGAATGGTGTGAAGACAGTGGCAACTCATAATGTGAAGGTTGATGCTCACATGGAGAAGCAAATTCATGAGAGGACCATGAAGGAGACTAATCTAAGACAAGATCATGGTAAGTTGTTAATGACACAACAAGGAGAGGTTAATCAAGTGGAAGAAATTCTAATTGGGACAATGGTTTGTCCTATAATAGTTTATGCAAGGGAAAGACAGTCAAGTCTAAGGATATCTCTACAATTTGATAACATAGTAACATATGGAACTGTATCAACAAAGGTAGTAGGTTTGATGTCTGAATTCAAGGGTCAGAGAAAAGTAAACCAAGTGGATGGGGAAGAACAAAGTCATAAGGGACATTATACTACTTTTACAGGGCTGAAGATGGTTGGTGTAGGCCCTGCATCAGTCATGAAGGGAAAAGGAAGCAGAGAGGAGTCTCCATTAGACATAATAAAAAACAACAAGGTAGGCAGGGCTAAAGGATGGTTCAAAGGTCTAAAGGTGAGGAGATTTACTTATTTTGGTTTGGGAATAGATATCAAACCACCTTTTTGTATAACTGAAAATATGTTATACTTCTGTGAATCCTTGCATGCGAGGATACTCAATAATGAGTCCTTGCAAATCAATTCACAACTCTCTATCCGAGAAGAGCAGGGATTGATATTGTGGCCCTCAGATTAACCCAGTTACCCCTGCAAATACAATCTCGGAATGAGAGATTCAAAGAGGAGAAGTAAGAATGCCAATCTCCATGAATCCTGTTCTTGCAATGCAACAATGAAAACTAATCTAAATGACTGTAAAATGCAATAAACAAAACTAATTTATTGAAATGAAAATTGATCTGTGCAAATACCATAAATGAATACTTTGCAAATTAATCTACTCATGAAGATTAAGCTAAAATGTAATATTAAACATATGCTCTAAAACTAAGATGTATAAAATCAAACTAGTATTTGGCGGAAATACTCAAATGAGTAAAACTCAAGAAAATTTAGCATAAGTCTGATGTAAAAAATTTTGTGATGGCCACTAAATGAGAATAGAGAGGGAGAGGGCTCATTTATAGGCAAAAGTGGAATTGAAGGCAAATTCAGAAGCAATGTGGGATAAATAGAAAAATAGAAACAAATCTTGATTGGAATTCTTTTTTAGTTTATTTCCCTTTTAAGCGTTTGTTTCCTTTTTCATCACAAAGATATTCTTGAGGATATTTCATTTATTTTTATTTAATTTAAGATGATAATATCTGCTTTTAATAAAATAAAAGCCAGATTATGTAGTATAAATGAATATTATTAAAATAAAATAAAATTATTTAATTAAAAATAGATTTAATTAAATAGCATCATTTTATTTAAGTAATATTAACTTCAGTTGAAAAGTAACATTATTTGTTGTTAAAAGGGGTTACATTTTAACTGATTGGAAAATAAAATTAATGGCTTGTTATTCAAACAGGAAAATTGAAACATTTGAAATAGTTATGAATTGATTAAGAAATTTGATTTGAAAATGCGACAATCATTGATTCAGAAAGTTGATGTTGACAAATTAAATAAATGGGGCCCAAAGTCTAGGTGACCATTTTAGGTTGCATACACTTTTGACTTGAACTCAGAGAAGGGAGAAAGATTCCCTGCATACAGAGGCAAGAAGACAAAATGGGCTACCAGTTCTGAGTGTCCAAGACAACCAAGAGGAAATACAAGACAACATTGGCTTGGGGAGTGCAGACAGACCTTCACTCACGAGACATGAGTCTTTTTTTTATGGTGGTGTGTATGGTGCAAGAGTACCCATCTTCTCTTTGTCTTTTGAAGTATTGATAGGCAATGTGTTATGAGGTCATGTGTTGATTCTTTGAGTCTAAATAAGGTCCTAAGTGACCATTCTTAGGTAATAAATCACTTTTGATAGGCTTTGTATTCATCTTGAAAGAAGTGGCTAGTCATGTGCAAGGTTTGTCAAAGTTGACAAGGTAGTGTCTAGGTTGGTAGTATGATGTTTCTTGAATAAGATGTGGTCTTTGGGTGAATAAAGTCTTATTAGACCACTAGTAATAGTATAGGTGTTTCTAAAGGTAAAAGAATTATAAACATTGCCATGTATGGAAGAATGTTGTTAACAAACATGTGAAGGTTGTGTTTATGACCTCCAACGGTCATTAAGGATTCAAAAATTAGTTGTAAAATTGGTTGGTCGGTGATTGATTCTGAAGAATCCTTTAAATGGATTGAAGTCATCGGTTGTAATGTTGGATGTGGAAGGAAAGGATTGGCAAATAAAGAAACTCTATTTTTTTTCATATTTTTCTATGTTTTCTCTTATAGTTCAGATTTGAGTGGGCACGTATAGTCAGATTATGGTGTGAAATATCTTTCATGGTTTGGAGATTTGTATTAACCTTGCTTTGTGTCTGGTTTGAAGGAATTTGGTGGTGATTTGTGTCAGAAAACCCCATTTCTTTGTGATTAGCCGGTATACCTTGTTTTGAGGGTTTTGTGAACAAAATATGAATTAAGGGGCCCTTACACCTTTTTTGGTTACTATGACTCATGTAAGGGGCCCTATGGAGTCTATTTAGATAGTATATTTTCATGATTTGAACGTTGGGGAAGAAATAAGAGCAATCAACTTGCTATTCCTATGAGTTTTGGTGTACAAAATGCATGAAAATGGGGGCTTAAGCCTAGGGTTTGATAAAATATGTATTGGAGGTCTTATCTTATGAAATTTTTAGCATGTGCAGGGCTATTGTGTTGTGTTAAAGTTGGTTTCAAGGCCTGGGGGGTTGTGGAAGTACTAGATTCAATAAACCCTCATGATTTATGCCTAAAACAAGGGTTTTCAGGTTTGGAAAGTATTGGTTCATACCAGTGGGATATTTTTGCGGTTTTGGAGGTTTGAGAACATAGAAATTTCTTCCCCAATATTTCAGGGTCCTATGATAATTTTAAAGATATGATGCTTTGTAAAATAGGCCTAATCAACCTAAATAGGTCATCCTAAAAGGGGTGTTTTTGGGGTTTTGGTCCAAAGGACTTGTACCTGACATTGGGATGTGTAATAGCTTTGAAATGGGTATCTAAATTCATCAAGATTTTGTCTGGTGTTTTTGAGAACATTGGTGTTATAGGGAAAAAACTAAGTTTCCACTACTACAAGGGTTCAAGGGGTTAATGAGTGAAATCTAGTTTCTGATGGTTGTCAAGCTTTGAAGGTTGTTTAGATTGTTTAAATTGGTCAAATTAATCCTGTTAGATGCCTCTTAAAGGAAGGCTATCAGATTGGTTTTGATTGAGCCTCCCTGGTCTACATCAAAAAGGGAGAAGAGAATGTTGAAAAGTGATACACCAAGATTGAATATGTTTCTTCCTGCCTATAATTTCATAGAGTATCAACAAAATCATTGGATAAGCTTACATAGTTCCCTATTTCATCATTTTTACAAGAAATCATGAAGGATAAGGTCTGCAAGATCATAAAAAAAGTGCATACTACCCATAATTAACACTTACAACAAATTAGCACAATCATACAACCAAAAATGATAAGAGTTCATACACGTATAGAGGCATCAAACATTACATAAGATACAAACACTGAGAAGAGGTAAAAATGGTGATTTTATTAACATAGAGGTGTTGATGAGTGTTTTTGCATTGCACAACACAGATAAAATACAAGTGTTCCATCTTTCTTAAAAGGAGACTTTCTATAGAAAATCTTTAAAAAATGACGTCAAGGTTATGGATGCCCAGTATTGACTTGCAAAAATAACTCAGTGTTTGATTGATTTGTTGGTATCACAAGGGGAATTTATGGTTCAACAAGGCTAGAAGCTTCTAATTCAAATAAGGGTTTCATGGAATCTGAAATGGATACAAATCCCAACTGTAATTTTCCAAATCTAAGATATGAAAATGATTTTATCATCAAATGTGGAAATGTTGTGATGTTATTATCCTAAAACTAACATAAAGAAAGATCAAAAGGTATAGGGTTGAGAGAGATCCTAATCTAACACCTACGATCAATCGTAATAATGGCTAATATTGTTGATTGACAAATCCTCATGAAACCTATTCCTACTTGATCAAGATAAAGTCTAGAACTCCATAGAAATGATGCAATCTTCAAAGGAAATTGAAATATTTTTAGACGATGAATATTTGTACATACAACCAATTATTGGAATGACATGAATAAATACTCATAGTTGAACTATTGCATTAAGAGGTTTGGACTAACCATGCACTGAGATTTACAATCAACAAACTCCAAATGGTATGAGCAGTAGATTCATCAAAACATCATTGACATATCGCGTCGCACAACATATGAAACCAAAACCAACGCTTGAGTAGCCAAATGTAAGAAACCATAACACACTCACTTTTAAAACTTAAATGCCATAAATTCA
>VDFB02309719.1:0-14642 GCA_007258455.2 Sequoia sempervirens | reverse complement strand
TGCAATTGGTTGGACAGCACAACCTCCTCCCTGATAGAACAGATAAGAAAACACTGTTGATGCAACAGAAATCAGTATTTAGAAAGCATCTTCTCTTACCTTTTCAACATCCATGGTTTTTAACCTGCCATTTCAGGATCCAATTTAAATAGTTTCATTGCAGTTTAAACTTTAAACTAAATTCTAATATGATGGATCCAGATTAAGATCCAACACCTTGCTGATCCACCCTGCATAAACACACAAATGTGACCAATAACATCTGCACATTTCATGTTGCCACTCAACAATTGGAAAAATAGGGCAAGAGGTTGGTTCAATGGTTCAGGTCAGCAAAAGCTTCTGGGAATCAAATAATTTCTGTATCTGTCAATACAAAATTATCCACAAAGTCAGAAAAATAGCAGTTTCTCACTCCTTTTGGCATTTGTTGCCATGGGAATTTTTCAAATAAAGATGTTGGTTCATGTGTAACAAGAAATTTTGTCAACAGACAAATTCAAAAATGAAGACACGGGTGAATAATAAAAAAATTGATATTAAAAGACTACAAAATTTACTCTTTCATATAATGCCAGCAGGGAGGCTTAGAAATAGATCTTGATCCCATTGCAGGTTGGAGTAAGCCTGCAAGGTAAATTCACAAATTGAAGTTCCTTCTTTTGCTCTTTTTTCTTGATGCAGTAGGTGGAGGATCATGGTACAGCCAAGCAAATATGAACTGTCTTGTGTTTTCATGTTCTGCACCTATTTGTGTTGAGGTTCTAGAGTTTGCACAGTGGCCCAATGCTTTACCTAATCCATAATCCAGGGTGGCTATGCCACACTCCAACACAGCAGCAAACTGATTTAATTGAGGAATATCCAAACAGCTATCTCAAACAAACAGAAACAAGCATATGCAAGTTCAACCTAAAGAAAGCAAAATAACACTACCAATATGCAGAAATAAACAATCATGCACACACACACACAAGTGCAACACAAGATACATATCAAGAAACCCTCTCAAGGAATAAAACTCCAGAAAGAGTAAGCTTCTGCTCCTCATGCCACTAATCCACAAATGTATAGGGATTTTACATTGCCTCTATGGGTCTCACACTACCTCTATCCACATTGCCCTGAAGATGACATGACCTGCAGCAACTTTTCCTCCAGAGTTCAGCAGCAATCCTAGGCTTACACCCAACTGATATAGCCTCCACTCTCACAGTGAATGAAGTTTTTTTAGTTGCAATGCCTGTAAGAGTTCATACATCGCCCAAATCCGTAAACAATGGCCTCTCAATGAATTCCACCACACAGGAATAAAATGCAAATGTTGTATGCCACACACAGCTTCTTCAATCTCCCACACACAAGCTCACAAAGCTTATTCCATCTGCAAGTGACTACCTAACATTTAGCACAGCACAACAGTCATTGTTAAATAGTGGCATCCCATATGGTCACCTTAGGATACCACTTCCCTCAGCATCAACATATACACTCTATGTCTGCCCTCTATCTCTTCTACTCTCTGATTCCTTCCTCTGTTCTGTTTTCTGCCCTCTTTTTTTCATTTGCACTCGACATGAAGAGGAACAAAAAACTAGGGAAAGATGAAAGGTCTCTGCCCCTCAAGAATGAAATGGTCGCCACCCTAAAATAGGGAACCAATGCCACCCAACAAGATGGGAAAGGACACAACCTAGAGCAAGGAAAACATAGCTCCGCAAATGAGAAATCAGTCACCTGACAATGTAACAATAGTCACACATGGATCCACAAACAAGGTCACCTACCAAAAAGATGAAACTACTACAAAGAATTGAAATAAACACCCATGTCATCAGAATGCAAACTGTTGCCAATGGGGAATGGGAACGTTTGCCCAAACACTACTAAATATGATAGATTGCACCCCAAGAAAGGAAATCGATTCATGCATGAGAAAGGGAGAATCAACCGCCGCTGCCATGACAAGGGAACATTCATGGCCAATCTGATGCAGTCGAGGTAAAGGGTTTTATTGAACTGCCCTACCATGCAGCCAATTACACTTATTCAACACAAGGTAATTGTTTACAGAATAGTCATATTTAATCCTAATGCCTAGTAAGTGCAATTAATCTCTGTGCACATATGCCCCACAGCCTTCATCCTTCTATTCTAAACTTCTCTTCTCCAAATTACCAACCCCCTGACCGTCATTCTCCTCCCTCTTTATATATTTTTGTGTGGAAGTTCAACCAACATAAGAGGAAGTTCAACTGATTGAGATTTCAACAGTTTCAGCAACTGAATCGTTGCATGGATGCAAAAGTACAATAGCAAGTTGTAATCTTGCAAGTGCAGATGCAACCCATAAGTCTGCAAGGTCTGGATGACCCCAAGGTTCCCGCAAGGTTTAGATGACTTCAATATTCTCGCAAGGTTCAAATGACTTCAATATTCTTGCAATTGCAGATGCAAGCAAAAACTCCACAAGTGCAGTAGCAAGCTAAAAGTCTACAAGTGCAGATGCAAGTGGAAAATCCACTATCAGCAACTTCAATTATGAAATTCCACTTAAGGTTGAGTTGGATGGTAACTTTCCGCAGTCCGTACAAGATGACATCATCAGGTGTCATGCTGACGTCATAGGTGGAATTGTTCATCGGAACTAGTTCATGATATTGTTAGTTTCAAATCACTAGGGTTTCTTCACAAATGTTGATGGCCACAAAATACCCGCAAACATCCAGATGCACATGAAACTTCCGCAAAAGCCAAATGGTGCCAAAATCCCTACAATGTTCAAATGCACCTGAAATCTCCGCAAGGTCAGATGACATCACTTTTCCCACAATGCGGGAAAATCCATTGGAACCCATCAAGTATCAGACCAAAACCAAATTTCAGTTCACTTAGGATTTTTCACAAAGATTTAGTTGTAGCCCAAAAGCCCGCAACCTGCAGCAATGTCAAATCCCGCAATCATCCAATTCACATGTAAATCTCCGCAAATGTCTGGTAGCAAGTTAGAAACCCGCAAGACCATAACTTGTTCATTTTTCATCCAAATTTCATCAAATTGGATCTGTGACTACCCATTTGACTCCTCTACAAGATAACATTGCCACATTATCCAAATTATTTCTAAAAATTCCTCCTAAACAACTAACCAAAAGCTAGGCAGCTGAAATAAGAAAGGAAATATTTTTTTGGTGATGCAAGATTGCCTATGGACCTGGATGCTCCTACATCATAAACACTACCCAATGCACTTGTTTTCTAGCTTCCCCTTTGACTCCCCATTCTATCGCTCATCTTCTTTTTTGTCCTACAACCTCTGTTGCTTCTACTTATGCTAATGGTTCCACTTCCATGCTACCATGCCGTGTCCCCTTTTTCTAATAATTCTTTTATGGACCAAAATGCGTATCTCCTAATTCCCACATTTTTGCTAGTCCAATTTTATGTATATGTACTTCTCGTTCTTTCCCCCTAACTCATTCTAATGTCCCCAAAATCTCTTAGTGTTGGCCATGTCCCATCTTCTAAGTGTTCGTCAATCGTCAAAGTTTTGAAGCTCCTCGTCCTAGCATGCCTTCCCATATAAATCCAATTTTCCTATCCTTTTAGCACCAACCTTTCAAACTTGTCCTTCCTGACATGTCTTTCTTTCATTTCCCACCAAAGTGTCCGAGTTTCCCTTCCCAAGTACCCTTCTCATGTCATCCCTAACTCTCGACTCAATGTTTGTACTAAGTTTCTTTTATGAAGTCGGACTTGCAGCCTTACCTCTACTCAAGTACTTGTTTCTTGTCATGCCTAACTCCTAAACTCCATCGAATCTCATCAGAGTCAAACTTTCGCTCATCCCTTTACTTGAGTACTTCCTATACATCTACAATCTCCAACGCCCAATAATTTCTAGCTTGTATCTTGTTAAAGTTGGTGGTGCAAGCTTACCTTAAACATGGTACTAGGTACGAGTCATCCCCAATCCCCACCACTTTCCATTATCCTATTTCATTGAAACTACTTTTTCAAGCTTTCCCTCACTTTCCTACATTAATGGTATACGCTCCTTGTCATTCTCAACCTTCAAAGTTTGAAATTCCTATCGTTTTTCACTATTCATCTCACTTACCTCTAGACACATCACAAAGTGCCATTAATGCTCAGTTTGACACAGTAACTTCCAAAAAAGGGTCCCTTCCACCCAAAAACATTATTTAATATTTAGGGCATAGATCTACATGTACCTCCAGCTGCAAAGATAGAGAAAGAGGCCCTCGCCACCATTTATGTGGTAGTTAGGGTTTCAAAACCTGCAAGACCTCACGCCATTATTATAGAGGACATTTGCAACTCATAGGAAACATATTCCCATGCCTTTCAAGCACAACCCTGCACACATGGGCACAATTTCATCAACAATCCAAGGGAAAATGGCAACCATTAAGAGTGGTATCATTAGTGGCATACCATTTAGGTGTTAAAGGACATTAATGCAAATATTGACATTGTTTCTAGGGATATTTAGGGTTCAGAGTCTTCTGAAGGATTATTATGAAAAATACACAAAAACCCTAATTGGAAACCCTGTTCTGAGTGCTTGTGTTCAAACGCCCAAATTTGAGGATGAAAACTTGTTTGGTCGCATGCATCAAAGGACAAAACCCCTATGGCCAAAGGATGACCTCACTCAAAGGTCTTATTGGAGCTTTCATAGTGGCAGGCTGGCAGCTATCAATTGGGTTGAGCTTGACCAATTTGCAGGTGGTCGTGAATGTGTGTGCCATATCTACAATTTGTGAAAGCTACTGTAGCAACATTTTGTAATGTATTGCAGTCCCATTGAATGTAAGAAAGGTTCTACAATCTATTTTATATTTGTAATTTGAGTTGAATCTAGGGTATCAATAAATGCAAAATAGTGTTTGTAATTTGGGTTTGCTAGATTCGAGTAGATGTTTAAATCTACAATTTATCTTTATTTGTGAACCCGACCTGTAATATTAGGGTTTACTGCTATCATGTATATGTAAGGAGAAATTTATGGGTTTTATAAATTTTAATTAAAATATTTAAACCCGAAATTTAATTGTCCCAAATACTAAATATTTATTGAGGATTTTATTTAATATTCGCTACATAATTAACCGTAGTAAATTATAGTGGTATCAAAGTTGGTGGTCTTGCCAGCCTATTTCTTCCATAGCTAATCCCTTGCATTGCAGAAATTTTATGCATTCCATTGATAGAGCAACCAAATACTACGAGAGAAAAATTAGAAAACGGAGTCACACCTCAAAAAATCCAAAACAAAATATAATGGCAAAAAAGGAAAAGACATAAAATGCAAGAGAGAGCCCTTAAACTCAAGTAAAAAGGAAGTTTGATATGATGTTGGTTATGTTGGCACAAATGCTTCACAAGATGGACAATAATATAAAGGCATCAAGTCCACAAAATGGTGAAGGAAGCACTTTTAGGGCTAATAATGTTAATGTCACTCCTACCAACACCCAAAGAACTATCCTTATCTCATCCACTAGACCATTCCAACCCACTTTCCTTTATAGAGAGGAAGAGATGCCTGAAACTAAAGCTCAAAGTCCAATTATTGATCACATTACAACTTGTTATGCTAAGTACCAAGCCCTTCCAAAGAAAATATGGGCCAAAATTTCTCTTACTATTTCTCTTACTAACTTCATAAGTTTGAAATCAAGCAAGAGTGGTCCTAGACCTGAACTTAGATTGCAAGTGTTCCAAAAAGATGTGTAGCATGCCTTGGGGGAGTTGGCACTCTCCACCTACGATGGGTCCAACAAATGCACTATTCGTGCATGGGTAAAGAAGTTGGACGTGTACCTAACCCTCAAGCCCATGACTGAAGATGAGGCTATCAAGTTTGCTACCCTGCAACTAGAGGGTATGCACATGAATGGTGGTACTATGGGTTGGTCACACAAGGCCATGCCTCCATCAACTCGTACAACAAGTTTGCAAGATACTAATTGACAGGTTTGATCAAAAGGATCCTAAGATACACTTCAAGGAATTGGCTCAACTCAAACAATAAGGTTCAGTGGAGAATTATGTGACAAAATTTCAAAAGCTATCTATAATGGTACTTGATATCACAAAGAGGAGGTTGACTATGCTCTTCATCAAGGGATTAACTAAGCCTCTCAAGGGATTGGTCAAAGCCTTCAAACCACCTTCCTTACAAGATGCAATCAAGAGGGCCTTGGCACTTAAGACTTCTATGCCAAGGAATAGGTTTTAGAAAAAGAATATCCCTCTCAAGAAATCTTTTCATAATAAGGTACAACCCAAGAACTACACATCAAGGCAAGACCTAGAGGCAAAGAACAAGTTGAGAAGGAAGAAGCAATGCTTCACTTGCAAATAGCCTTGGTCACTTGCACATTAGATGGCTTGGAAAGGGACAAGTGCACTACATTGAGGTAGTCTCTAAAGACAAGAGTTGAAGAACTTGAGCTACAAAGCGAAGAAAAAGAACCCAAATTGGGGATTGGAGAAGAAGACAATTCAAAGGATGAAGGACAAATCTCTTGGAGCACCTTTTCTAAGCTCTTTGGTACTCCAAGGTACCATCCTCTTTGAATTCATGGGGTTCTAAGAGGATAACAAATCACTATATTCATTGATGGTGGTGCTACTCATAATTTCGTAGATGAAGGTTTAGTGGCAAGGTGAGGTCTCAAAATAGAAGACTTTGAAAGCTTCAATGTGATGGTCACCAATAGCTTCTCTATCCAATGCACCAAAAAGATCTCTTAGTGAAACCTTGCCCTAAGAGACTAAAATTTGAAGGATGACTTCTTTGTGGTCAGTATAGGAGACACTAACATGGTTTTGAGTATTCACTAGTTGCATTCATTGGGAGAAATTACACAAAATTTCCAAACCAAGGAACTAAAGTTCCAATCTACAAGAAAGGAAGTGGTACTTCATGGAATGACAAATGGGGTACCAAGGGTTATATTTGCAAAAAGAATGGAGAGAATATTTAGTCATGAACATGTAGAATGGGCAGTGCAATGCTCGGTGTTGGTGATGAACTCTCTTGAAGACAAGAAAGCATACAACACAAATGTTCAAGATATCTTTAACAAGCACAACAAGCTTTTCAATGACATTCCTCCAACAAGACCGCCTGATAGAGGCTTCCAGCATGTTATTGAATTGGAGGAGAGCGTTAAGCTTGTCATTACTACTTATTGCCATCCCGGAAGGCATAAGAAGGAGATTGAAAAGACAATAAAGGAACTTTTGGACACAGGACACATCAAGTCCAGTTCAAGTCCTTTTGCCCCTTCTATAGTCCTTTTTCAGAAGAAGGATGGCACAATGAAGATGCGCATTGACTACAAAGCACTAAACAAGAAAATTATCAATAATTGATACCCAATTCCTAGGATCGATGAATTGATAGATGAGCCTCATGGAGCGGTCTATTTCTCAAAGATAGACCTTATATCAAGCTACCATCAAATCTAAATACGAGAGGAGGATATCCACAAGATGACTTACCAATGCCATTATGGGCACTATGAATTTCTATTCATGCAATTCGGTCTAACAAATGCCCCTACAACCTTCCAATCATGCATGAACCAAGTTCATCAAACAACTAAGTAAGCCTGTCCTTGTTTTCTTTGACAACATTCTTATCTACAACAAAACTTAGGGGGAGAATTAAGGCATCTTGATGAGGTGCTAGGAATTTTGGAGACACAAACTCTTTTTACAAAAGAGTCTAAACAACGAAAAAATTTATACTTGGGACATGTCATTAGTGTGAAGTGGGTGCAAGTGGATATGGAGAAGATCAAAGCCATTTTGGATATGCCTCCCCCAAAGACTAACACATCTACAAGGATTCTTCGGCCTTTGTAGTTCCTATCGGAGGTTTGTTAAGGGATTCTCTCAACTGGCCACCCCCTTAATTGATCTAACAAAGAAGAGATCTTTCACGTGGAGTGAGGCAGCACAATGAGCTTTTGACAAAATGAAAGAGGTAATGAGCTCGTGTCCCATGCTAGCTATTCCTGATTTTTCCGTTCTCTTTGTCTTGGAGTGTGATGCATCTGGAGAGGGAATAGAGGCAATGCTTATGCAAAACAAGCACCCAATTGCATTCAATAGTCATAAACTCAAAGAGGTGGAAAGACAATTCCCTATTTATGACAAGGAGATGCTAGCCATTATGCACACATTGGCCAAGTTCAGGCAATACTTTGTTGGTAGCCAATTTGTAGCAAAAACAAATCACAATAGCTTGAAGTATATTCTTAGTCAAAAGGATTTGAACAAGCGGCAACAAAAGTGGGTAAGAAAACTTCAAGCATTTGATTTTGACATTAAGTATGTTAAGGGGAAGAAAAATGTTGTTGCTAATGCATTATCTAGGAAGCCAACATTTTGATTGATGTCCCACATTTTTGTTGATTGGAAGACAAAAATCATAGCAGAAGATACCAAGAATGAGTTCACAATTGATGTTTTGGAATGGAAGTTGTTGGATGACAAGTTCCCTATGTCCCATGAACTCATTCTCTATAAGGAAGGAATTTATTTGGTGCCCAAATCAAGAATGAAGGGAAGGATTTTGAGAGCATTTCATGATACTCCCTTGGCGGATCACCATGGGTACTTCATGACCTATAAGAAAATCAGGGAGAGGTTGACATGGAAAGAACTTAAGGATGATGTCCTTAGACACATTAGGGAATGTGTAGTTTGCTAGCAAAATAAAATAGAGCAAACATTCCTGGCAAGACTCTTGCAGCCTTTACCCATTTTGGAGCAGAAGTGGGAGAGTATTTCGATGGATTTCATCACGAGACTTCCTAAAGTCCAAGGTAAGGACTGTATATATGTGGTTGTAGATAAGCTCACAAAGTTTGCACATTTCTTTGCTATTTCTTCAAAAAAAATTAAGGCACCACAAGTTGCTGACATATTCTTCAAAGAAGTGTTTAGGCTTCATGGACCGTCTAAGAATATCATGAGTGATAGAGATAGTCGATTCTTGAGCTTGTTTTGGCAAAAACTCTTTCATTTGGGAAGAATCGAGCTCACACCTAGACTAGCTACCACCCCCAAACAGATGGTCAAACTAAGATTGTGAACAAATGGGTGGAAGGCTATTTGAGGAATTATGTTGTTGGTCATCAAAGGCATGGTTCAAATAGCCCCATCTGGGGGAGCATTGTTATATACTACTTATCACATGTCTATTAGGCTAACACCCTTCATGGCCTAGTGCAAGTATGAAGCTTGAAGTTTTGTTGATCTTGTTTTGTCTGATAGCAGGGTCCCTAGAGCGAGTAATTTGATCAACCAAAGCCAAGACATCTTGAAGTTGCTCAAGGATAATCTCCAACAAGTGCAGAATCAACAAAAAATGTATGAAAATCATCATGGGATAGAGCAAGCATTTGAGGTCAAAGATATGGTGTTTGTGAGCTTGCAACCATAAAAGCAATCCTCCTAAAGGCAAGTGGAGCAAAAAATCTCAAGCCTTGTTTTTACAAACATTACAAAATTTTGAAGTGGGTTGGTGAAGTTACATACGAGTTGGAGCTACCTGAGGAGAGTCAAATTCACAATGCATCCCATGTGTCATATCTCAAATAGGCACTTGGAAAACATATTGTACCTTTAGCAAAGTTGCTTCCATTAGATGAAGAAGGCAAATTGATTCTGGTTCCTAACATAATTATGGAGGTAAGGAAAAGGAAGTTGAGAGGCAGAGACATTACTGAGTATTTAGTTCAATGGAAGAACCTTCTTGTTGAAGATGCAACTTGGGAAGGGCCGCAGATTTTGGAGCATCCAAATTTCAAATTGCTTGAGGGCAAGCAATTTTGAGCATAGCAGACTTGTCATGTTCCCGTTTGGGTAATAATTTTGTTATGGACCAAAATGCCTATCTCCTAATTCCCGTGTTTTCCTTAGTTTAATTTTGTGTATATGTTCTTCCTCTTCTTTCCCCCTATGTCTTTCTAAGACTCCCAAAGTCTCCTACTGTTAGGGCATGTCCAATCTTCTAAGCATTTTACTTGTTGGAGTTTCGGAGCTCCTCATCTTGGCATGCCTTCCTATCTAAATACAATTTCCATAAGTCTCATTAGTGTTGGACCTCCGCATTTGTCCTTGTCATGCCTTTCTTTCACTCCCCACTGGAGAGTCAAATTTCCCTTCCCTAGGTACCCTTCTCATGTCATCCCCAACTCTTGACCCAATGTTTTTACTAAGTTACTTTTTCAGAGTTAGACTTGCAACCTTACCTCTACTCGGGTACCTTTCTCTTGTCATGCCTAACTCTTGAACTCTTTCAATAACTTCATACATCTCATTGAAGTCAAACTTTCGCTCATCCAATTACTTGAGTACTTCTTCCTATGCATCTCCAATCTCCGACACTCAATAACATCTAGCTTATATCCTACTGGATTTGATGGTGCAGGCTTAACTTAAACATAGTACCAAGTATGAGTCATCCCTGATCCCCAACACTTTCCATTATTCTATTTCATCAAGACTACTTTTTTGGGCTTTCCCTCACCTGCCTACCTTAATGGTCTAAGCTCCTTGTCATCCCCAACCTTCAAAGTCCAAAACTCCAACCATTTTCCACTATTCATCTCACATACCTCTAGGCACGTCATAGAGCACCATTAATGCTCAGTTTGACATCGTAACTTCCAAAAAGGGGTCCCTTCCTCCCAAAAACATTATTTAGTATTTAGGGCAAGGATCTATGTGTACCTCCAGCTACAAAGACAAAGAAAGAGGCCCTTTCCACCATTAATGTGGCGATTACGATTCTTAAACCTACAGGACCTTATGCCATTATTACAGAGGACATTTCCAAGTCATAGGAAGCACATTCCCATGCCTTTGAAGTACAACCCTATACACATGGGTGCAATTTTGAGTGCAATCCAAGGGAAAACGGTGCCCATTAGGAGTGGTGTCATCAGTAGTGTACCATTCTGGTGTCTGAGGACATTAATGCAGATCTTGACATTATTTCTAGGGGTATTTAAGGTTCAAAGTCTTCTAAAGGATTATTATGAAAAATACACTAAAACCTTAACTAATAAACCCATTATGAGTGCTTGTGTTCAAACACCCAGATTCAAGAGTGAAAATGCTCGGATTTACAAATGATCAAAGGATGAAAACCCTTTTGGTCACGTGAGTCAAAGGACGAAACCTCCTTGGCCAAAGAATGATATCACTCAAAGGTCATATTAGATCTTTTATAATGGCAGATATCAGCTAGATCAAGCTTGACCAATTCACAAGTGGTCATGGATGTATGTGTCATATCTACAGTTTGTCAAAGCTTCTATAGCAGCATTTTGTAATGTATTGCAGTTCCATTGAGTGTAAAAAAGGTTCAACAATCTATTATTGTAATCCAAGTTGTATCTAGGGTATCAATGAATATAAAAAAGTGTTTGTAATCTGGGTTTGCTAGATTGAGGTAGATGTTTAAATCTGTGATTTATCTTTATTTGTAAACTTGACCTATAACATTATGGTTTTTGTAAGATTTAATTAAAATATTTAAACCCAAAATTTAATTGTCCCAAATGCTAAATATTTGCTGAGGATTTTATTTAATATTTGCTACATAATTAACCCTGGGACATTACATACCATGGCCAAATGCTTTTTAGTTACATGCTATGCTAACTTGGACAAACAGTCACCAATGCAATGATGTTCTCTGGATTCATCCCATAGCATCCTTAAGCCTACCTTGCCAAATGTGAAACTTGCTGCTCCATCCTCTAGCACCCAATAACATCTCCCTTAACCAAACCTACAGCATTTTTGCAAACAATATCATTGCTCGGCATAAGTGAATCCAATAAAAGAACTGCACCCAATCTAAACTAACGCTACAAACGCTCTTAAGTCATTCAGAACACTCATGGCAATGCTACTCATAAACTTGCAGCCATTCAGAACACTTGCAGCACTGCTGCACATAAGAAAGGGCTCTAATGCACTGCACCCAATCTGAACTAACGCAACAAAGGCTCCCAAGTCACTTAGAACACTTGTGACCCTGCTGCAGGTAAACTGGCATCCATTGAGAATACTTGAGGCACTGACCCTGCTGGTCCAATTTAAACTAGTCCAATTTTGGATCAGTACCTTTATTCTTAGAGATAACCTCACATCATGTTACCAGCATTTTATTAGCACTGACTCGCAGAAATGGTTGAAAAATGCACACAGACACACATATACACAACTCTGTAAACAGATGTCTACTACGCCCTTCAGTCACAAATGACAATTGTTTTCTGCACAGATAACTTAAGCTAATATTTCACTGGATAGTCTTTGTGGAGGTTTGTAAAGACCTAAGAACTGCTTCTGGCAGGTATTTTTGCAAACTTCTGGAATATATAAATCCTTCCCTCCAGTAAAACAATTTGAATGTGCATTGTCCCACTAGCACTAAAATTATCAAGTATCTTCATAAAACTTGTACTCAAAAGAAGCTACAAATAACTCTGTAAGTTTTTGTTAGATCTTGTAATGATTACTGAGAATCGTATACGAGATTGTCTCATATGACAAATTATACCTGTCTGACTACTGCTCAATTCCAGCTTAATAACACGTGCAATCTCTTGTAGCCATTCCTGCTTCAAGTTTATCACTCCATGGGTCCATATATTAAGAAAGAAAAAAATAGAAAAATTACACATCATTAAAACTGGTTTAACATTTCACATGAAAAATAAATCTATTGTCACTCAAGAATAACTCAGAATTGTTTGCACAAGCATATGAGCAAATGAATTATCCAGAATTTAACATCCATAATGATTTAATCATAAACCAGTAATAGTACTTGTCAATTATTTGATTTTATTTTAACTTTTAACTGATAAGGATCTAGGTTGAAACCTCTAGAGATGGGAGACCATTAACCCAACTTAATATACATAATAGTTCCTACTTTGGGTGGACTGGCATTGCTCAATTTGTCAAAAACATTGTTTCCCCGGCAGTGCTAACTGAACTATGAACGATATCCTTATGCTGTTAACTTATAAGACACTATGCACAATACCCATTCACTGCTGACTTATAAGGCGTACTATGGACAATGCCCCTGCACTACTCACTTATAAGCTATGTTCATAGTGGATGCTTCAGTCCGGCTTACACCTCTGCCCGTGTTTCCCTTTTCTACACTGCATTCCCCAACTGGCATCCTCTGTGTTGTTTTTCAAAATTAATAGTGTTCTTGGGATTCCCCCATTTCCTGCCCGCATACTCCATCCTCCTAGCTATTTTTCAATATAACTATTGTTCCTAGGATTTCAAGGCTACTGCTGCCTAGCCATTTCTGCATTCCCCTGCCAAGAAAGGGATCGATGAAACATAGCTTACAAGTTACTGTGCAGCATGAGAAATGCCCCTGCACTACTAATATATCAGAAACTTTTGACTAGTGGGTTTGCCTATCACTTTCCAGGAGCAGCAGATAACTTCTTAATTGATAGATTCCCCTCCTCCAGCTTAGATGCCATGATCTAGGGTATATCATCATTTAAGCTGGGGTACTGTACTTGAACCCAACTTCCACTTGCCTAATTGGATGTGATATTTTACCTAGTTTCAACATTTAACTTGTTTCATTGGATATGACATTTTACCCAATTTGAATACATGGCAGTTGGATGTGGTATTTTATCTAATTTCAACGAATCGCATTCGGATGTAGTACTTCATCCAACTTTAGGAAACAACGGTTAGATGTGAAAGTTTACCCTATTTCAAATTCAACATTTGGATGTGGAAATTTACCCGATTCCAAATTCCACATTAACATGTCTCCTTAGATACGACAATTTATCCAATTTCAACACTTTAACAAGTTCCATCAAGATTTAAATCAGAGGCTCCATTATGAAAGCCCTGATGATTTGCCACTCAAGCTCATCCCATAACAATTGTTAGCTGGTCTAAATTGGAAGGAAAAGATAAACTTGGAAAAATGGTCGCAACTTTGAACAAGAATGGCAATCATTCTTAAGTAGATACAATATAAGATTATAACGTACTTGCTGTATCATATCTTCTAGTGTCATTGGGTTTGACCATTCCTGAATTCCGGTCTGGTCTCCTGCTGCTGCCAGGACCATTGAAGGCCATCTGTGAGCTACTCTCTTTCTGTTTAAGCTAACGTTGAATGGAAAAACATGAATAGTTGAAGGCAATCTTGAGTGTTTCCTTGCTGTTGATGATGAATTGATGGATATTTGGGTAGAATAGAGAATGGGACAGTAGGAGAAGGCGAAGGCTCCCATTCTGTATGTGGGTTACATAGCATGAAGTGTGCTCTGAAATAAGAAATATTATATTGGATTCCTGGTCTGACTGTATCTTGTTGGATGTGTAGTAGATTTGGGTACCTTAGTATATAAGATATGATTGCTTCCAAGCGTGCAGAAGAGCCAAAAAGGATGGAGCATGGAAGAAAACTAACCACAATCCATGCCACATATTTTAAAAGTAGAATAAATATTGTGTATTTCGGACAACGGTGTTTGGATACATCCCACGGACAACGGTGTTAAAACTAGCATTTG
>VDFB02309715.1:62008-79251 GCA_007258455.2 Sequoia sempervirens | reverse complement strand
TACCTCATGATGGACTTGCATCTTGTTTCTTAAATAATACATATCCTATTGGCAAAAAAATGTGTCAAAGTATGAACTACAAAGGCAAAGGATTAGGCATTCATGAACAAGGTATCCTAGAACCCCTTTATATCCAATAAAATCCATATTATCATGGCCTTGTCTATACACCTCACGCTCAAGACATTGGTACCCATTGTAAGTCTAGATTCCATCAAAATAAATTCAAGTATCCTAGTCCATCAAACCTTCCATCTATCATAGGTCCTTATCCTAGTCCACCAAACCTTCATTCTATCCTTGGTCCTTATCATCCAAACCCTAGTTCATCAACCCTTCCATCCATATTGGGGCCCTACATCCCTCCATCTCCTATTCATCAAGAACAACAAAGGCACACATCCTTGATGCCCTCTCAAAATTCTACCTACATTAACCCATCCATGATACCTCCATATCATTCATCTCCATCCACCCATCTCATTGCTCTTGGAAGCAATTTTGGTGCCAAACATCAAAAGCTTCCATATAAAAATCCACATATATCAAAGTATCAACATGTCTCCTCAAAGAGACATGCAAAAATAAAAGAAAATTTGATCCAAAGTCAAACGAAAAAAATTCAAAGGCCACAAAGGCCCATAAATCAAAAAGAAAAATTTCAAATGCCACAAAGGACCGTAAAGCAAAAGGAAAAATCTCAAAGGCCACAAAGGCCCACAAAGCAAAAATCAAAGTCAAAAGCTATGTGAATTCCTAAAAGTCTCATAGAAGCGATAAAATCTAAATTGGCATCCAAATTTGCTAATCCAAAAGCTTCCTCCAATCTTCCATCTAAAAACCTGTCACTTTCAAACTCCATTTTTCCTCCATCACTCCACCACCCTTCAAGGTGTGTGCCAATGTTGATCTTGCCATATTTTCCATCTATCCATCAACAAGCCTTCCAACCTCCTATCCATTATCCAACATTCATCCTTAATTACCCTCCTTTAATCCAAACCTTTGCATAAGTCCTTAACTTCTTCCATCATACCGTTAATCTACCAACGTTTATGAGTCTAATCCTCATTGCCATGGTTTATCAGAGCACATATTTGAGGGATATTAGTCATGGAACTTGATGCTTGAGTCCTCCCTCCATCTTCCTATCATGCATATACTACCTTCCATTTTCATTTATCCCTATCCATATCTTATCTTCCACATTTCTCTTGCACTCTACACTTGGGGGAAAGTTTCATCCATCTTGTCATTCATAGTCATTATCCTCTTTACATTCATCCTTTACCTTTCCACCTTTGATTTTGACAAGGCTAAGGATCTTCTTGAACGTCATACATCTTATCCTATACACTTTATCCATATCTTCCACGCCATATCCTTCACTTTATCAATATTCCACCATTCTATCTAAATGCATCCTTTCTTCCCTTCCTTGGTCTTGATGAGGAATAGGGGAAAAATACTTAGGCATTGTGTCCATATCTTATTAATCTTGATCATCCTATTCACTATCCTTATCCTTGCAGTCTTCCATTATCTCCTAACTTATCCAAATCCATGTCCCATTTCCTTCCTTTGTTCTTGATGAGATTAGGGGCAAAAATTACAAATGCATGCTTTGGATTTCCTTCCATATCCTTATGCATTACCATTCCATTGTAACACTACCCCAGTGTGGGCCATCATGTCCCTTTGCAACCTTGAATCTTATCATGCAAATCATATTTGAGCCTAGCTATAAAACATTATCCAATCCTCATATCTTTTGTTAATCAGTCATCAAAAATCATCAATCTTATCGTACTTAGAGGAATTAGTGATCCTAAGTACTTATCATCATCATTCCTTATGGAATCAATCATTCTTGGCATCCAATCAACCAACCATTATCATCTTTTGACAAAAGATATGTTACTTGTGTGACATGTTTTGTAGTGAATCTTTCATTTTGATCTATCATTTATCCATGGTTGCATTACCCCTATTGTGGAAGATCTTATTCCTTTAATCAGTCATCTATCACATTTCATCTCACTCCATCTTTAAAAACTTAAAAAAAGCCAAAAAATAATAAAATGTCCCTAAAAAAATCCAAAAATATAATAAAATGTCCTTAAAAAATCCAAAAAAAATCATAAAATGTTTTGAAAAAATCAAAAAAAAAAAATCAAAATCAAAATTCCAAAAACTAGTGACACTTTCATATCATCACACCACTTTGCACTTCAACAAAATCAAACCATGCTAAGATTGACAATCAAGCAAAAATTATAACATACCTATCAAATCCAACCAAAACGCAAAAACTATAACAAGAATCAGATTTATATCGAATCATGATGCCTATTTGTTTGTTGATCTTTGATTGATTTATGATTTATATCTTTGATGGCATGTCTTTTAGCTTCTTTAGGATGTCTTGGACTATAGAGGCGAGGATGGGACATGTTCACTTGTTTGTTGTCTGTGGATTATTTCTTATTCATAGGACGACTCATCTTAAGACATGGTTGTCTAAAACCATCAAGGACCTATGAGTCTATTGTGGATGAGAGCATTCCTTGTCTAATAATGTCTTCCATGCAATAAGTATTCAGGTCATCTAAGGTCCTTATACCTAGATGCTTATACTTTACTACTAAATAAAAACGCAAACAATATTCAGGTTGTCTAGATGTTCATGTTATCTAGATGCTTATACTAATTCGCGACATAATAAGCTCAATGATGATAAAAGCACTTAAAAGGCACAAGAGGCTTCATCACCTTCATTTTCTTCCATCTTGCGTTTCTTCCATCTACCATTTCTTGCATTTCATTTTCTTCATCTTTCTTGTCGCAGAGAAATCAATCAATTGCTTTATCCAACTGATATATGTCCCTTGAATCGAATCTCAAATCAATCACCTTGCTTCTCGAAATCTCATGTCCCATTCATCAATCAATCAACCATGGCATCAACTTGTCTTGCATAAGCATCATTCTCAATCAACTTAATCAACTCATCAACCTGGCTATACTAATCATTTCCATCAATTATTTAGTTACGCCTATCAACTATGCATTTCCATCAAATGTGTATCACCGCTTTATCACTTGCACAATATTAGGTATCTAATCATTTTCTAGACATCTATTGAAAGATTAATCTTCTTACAATCTGTTCGATCAATCTCTCAAGGGGGCATATCATCCTTATCATCATCCTTTCCAGGATATCCCCGGGGCATGTATTAGTTAATCACTTTGTCTTGGAAACAACGCGACAGATTGCATTGTCTCAAAGAGGGGCAAAATGTAGACACTCAAAATTTATCCTTATAATTATCTTATTTTTCGTCTATTAATTAAATAGATATTGTTATCTATTTAATTAATTCATTTAATATCTTTCTTCCATTCATTCATTAATTCATTTAAATCATAACCATATTATAAGCATTTAACCATTTGCATAATCAACCATTTATCCATAAATCATTTCATATTGTTCCATTTGCACAATAATTAAATTATCCATGCATTTAAATCATTAAATCATTCATCTAAATTCATAAATCATTAAATCATTTAATCTTTATCCAATTGCATATTTCATTAAACCATTTGCATACATAAACCCATTTAAATCATTCATTAATTCACAAATACATCTTCATCCTAAGCTTTTAACCTACATTATATAATAAAATCCATTCATTATCTCTCCCTCATTTCAATTAATTTCAATTAATTGCAATATGCATTTTCCCACTTCAATCATTTATCCCACATTCTTCTTGAAATCCAAATCTTTCTCATGAGGACATCTATAAAAGCCCTTATTCTCACCAAAAAGCATACACATTTAGACATTATCAATCTTCTTTTCCATTCATCACAGCTTCATGTTGCACTTGTGCTCATAAAAATCTGAGAGCATAAAATGCATAAATCAAAATCATGGTGAAATAGGAAAACAATCAAGATCATGGTGAAATAGGAAAACAATGGAGTTGATTTTCTTTTGAAGGCATTTGCTTTAGTTTTTGCATAGTTTAGTTTTCATTTTGGAGGTGTTTTTATTTAAGAAATGCTTCATTGATGATATGTTGAAATTTTGATTTGAATTTATGCTTCATTGATGATATGCTGAAATTTTGATTTGAATTTATAGATTAAATCAATTTTTCAATTTTCAACATAAACAAAGACAACTAACTCAACTAATATTAAATGACTTAGGACTCACGAATTAAATGCCAAAAAGATAACATAAGATCTAAGTGAAACTAAGCCTTCTAGAAAGATTCCTAGGACCTAAGTAAACTTAATATATGAATAGGACCTACTAGTAGACAAGATAGGTAATATGTATTCATACCAACAACTCTAAATTCTCATTTAAGTAGTATGGACAATTTCTACAAAGTGAATCCAATATAACATGATATGTCATTTTCTTGGCGTTACTCCCATTGTTTTATCTTGTAGTTGTGAGATGAGGCTCTCACTGAAATACTCGGCTTGAACTAAAGGCATTTAGGTCCTTCATAAAGGGTATTGAAAAGACTCTTAGGTGAAGGTAATTTTTTTGGGCTGTTACGAATTCAAAAAATTAATTTGATATACTAAATTTCTTATGAGATTTCGTTCATTCAATTTTTATACTATAACTTTTCACCTTCAACTATTGTCAATTTGTAATCACACTTAAGAAGAAAAGAAGTGATTGAAATACTATCTCAATATAAAACTATACATACTAAAATAACTCTAATTACTTGAGAAAATATATCTCAAATGAAAATTATGAACTCTTGTTAATCGAAACCCTCCTTCATGAAGCAAATATATAAAGTAGTCTAAAATGAAGTAGTATGATACAATGATAATCCAAGCTCAATCCTCCTATATACTTTTAAAATTTAAATATCAATGAATGAAATATATATATGTATATATCACATGTCCCATAACTTTCAAATAATCTATCCTCCAAGATTTTAAAAGTAGTAAAAGTACTCACAAAAGAGCACTCCTCAATATTTTGAGGGTCCCACTAAAGAGGTTCATGTTGCAGGCAATCCCAAGCAAACGAACTAGCCAAACAGGCCCCAATTTCTCGGAAACACTTCTGAACGTATGAGACAACGCTACGCGTAATTTGGAATAAATCCCTCGAATTGAATTGCAACCAAAACAAAACATTGTTGAGGAATTGGAAGCAGCATCGGCGAATCAAAGGGAAGCGAGGATGGCTGCGTTGAAATTGATCGCTTGTTTTCAATTATTATTCACATTGCTACTACTCGTGTCTCTCCATTGCCTTGCAAATGCTTCGTCTTCGAAACCCAACAAAACTACGCAGGCAAGCTTTCTGTAAAATACCCATCATCTGGATATGACTTTTATCCAAATACCCAAATGCCAATGTTGTTTTTATTGATAGCATTCAACACTTCCCAAATACCTAAATGCGAATGTTGTTTTAATTGATTTGTTCTTACAGCCAAGTTGTAGCAGGGAGTGTATTGTACAGGACTGCAACTGTAAGCCCCTTTACTTCTATTATTGTTTTTTTATACCTATATATGTAGGCGTAGACCTAATCTTGGAATCTTTATACCAGGAGCTAAATAATTGCAAATTGTTTTTGTTTTTATTGTTTATAATTGAGATATTCAGCTCTGGGAATTAGATACGGGAAATACTGCGGAGTAGGATGGAGTGGTTGCCCTGGAGAAAAGCCCTGTGACGATCTTGACGAGTGCTGTAAACTGCACGATGAATGCGTTGAGAAGAAAGGTCAGCTGTTTTCTTGAATTTCAATTTTTATATATGGGGAATTATTTAATTAAAAGCTGAATGTTCAATCATTAGATTTGTTTAGGAATTGCAAAAACTCATTAAAGGCTGAATGTCCAGCTGTAATAATTGTCCGCTGTGGACCAGCCTGTTGGTAATGCTACTTCCCCTCTGTAGCTTGTTCATCCCCTGTGGTCAAATCAGCTCGCCAGTTTAAGTCTTATCAATTCATTTGGTTGAGAAGCTAACCTACTTATTGAAAATAGGTTAATCGGCCTTAGCACATAACCTATTGATTGAGAGAAGAGGTACACTAATTGAACACATAAATGGTCGTTCACTTGTTTTATCGATTGTTTAGAGGTTCAACGCTTGAATGTTCCGTGCGTTATCGTTCATAGCTGGGGGCATGAAGTTTCTCTACCTTTGATCGGCATTGTTTTCGTTCTTTGTGCTTTGTTTTTGGAACATTCTTTTCAAAATTGGAAACTATAAAATATAATCACACATCTAGGGTTAGTAGCAAAATTATGGAACATATTGTCTTCTATTTCTTCTGCAGTATAAAAGCCAACGCTAACCTGATCAAATAGAGTATCATGGAAGAGACAGCTTGTCAACTTCTATCTGCAAGCGAGATTTTTAACTTCTATTTTATCTTGAATCCTTAGAGGCACTCCTGCAGTATCTGCTTGTTTTATTCAGTGTGGAGGAGTCAAAAGCTCATTTTGCTATGGTTACCCCTGTAAATTTGCTGTGCAAGAAATTTAGAGAAATACCGTACCAAAGAAAAATTGGTCTTATTGCTGGCCAGACTTCTTAAAAGTACTTGATATCAAAATAGACGCCGCCTATAAGGATATGGTCAAATTTATGCAGAATGTCGAGGAAAACTAATCGACTATTATTCTCGAGTAAGTGAGTTGCATTGCCTGTAAGAGATGCAGCAGCTGAAAGAGAAAACTTCTGCCTCGTCTGTTGCAATTTGGTGGCTACCTTTTATTATGGCTCAGGATTTCATTCTTATATAAGACAGGAATTATTTTTGACAAAATTTAGTTGATGGTTATAAGAAAACGAGTCCATAACCTGCTACAGGGAAGTCCATAGATTATCTCCATCAGAAGTGGATGTTTGTGCCCCTTTGCATTAACATTCTGCTTTTGGTGATGATTTCCAATGGGCATTTGCCTTGTTTTTTTTTCCTGGTTTTCTAATTTTATAGACAATTAAGCAGCAGCTGGGAATTCTGCATTTGAGACTGCAATTGTAAGACAGGTTAGTAATCCATCCCTGATTATACTTTATAACACTTCATACATCCGTAATCCAGATAATCTCACCCAAATGGAAACAACTTAGTTGAGAGGAAGTATAATAATATCAATCACCATCAAGGATAGGAAAGAATAAAGAATATCTTCACCCATATGTTTTCAACCACCTTACATATTCCTTGTCACTTGGCCAGTAAGCATCTTGGATTGCCTTGACCTTATTTGTGTTAGAAACATATCCAGCATGCAATGCTATTCTAGCTTCTGCAACAAAATTATCCATACCTGCTTCCAACTTAAGTATTTTGCCTAGTTTTAGGCTGCATAGGGCAGGATAACCTTTTCCTCATTTAGTAAAGGTTTAACAAATTGCGTCACAATTTGACTGAATTCACCCTTCCATTCCTCCAAAATCTTTATTTGGCTGCCTGCATGTTTCAGAGTTGGTAACCCTTGGCCCACTAGAGCATCAAAGCCGTCTTCCTTCTCTTTGAGGACTCTCAAAATATGACTTATAAATGCCGAAACATCACTCAATCTATTTGCAGCCTCAGAAATGGATGGGACTTTGGTAGGACAGGCTGGATCATACTTGGCTTTCTTGTAAATTTTTTTAATAATTGAAACCCTACGAAGCCATTTGTTACATACCTCCATCCAAGAATGCACCTTGTCCAGCACAAGTGTGATAACTTTTTGAATATTATTGTTGTATTCCCAAGCTGTACCATCCAACCTTGTTAAGTTCTGCACCCTTTCCTCGAAAATACCATTTATTAATTTTTCAATATCCACCTTTGTATTTCTCCTAAGGGTGAGTTCTGATTCCCTGGATGCTTGTAATTTCTCTTTCATTTCACAAATTTCTTCGAGCAATGCATCATTATTGATTGGCTAACCAGAAACATTCTCGAAGGGTTCTGAATGCTGCTCTTCAATTTGAAGCATTAACTTTTCAATAGGAGCCCTTTCCTTATTAAATCCACTTAACAAGTTGGCATGTTCTTCTTGTAACTTATTAAAATCAGTCTGCAATTTCCTTGTGGTGGCTTCACTAAACATTACTGTATTTACTGTGAAAGTTGCAGCCTCTGGGGTGGATATATCCCCTACTCTCCTTACTATCAAATGCCCTCCCATTTCCTGAGGGTTTTGCTAAAAATGTGGTTGTTGTATTCAGGAGCAATGGCCCAAACTGCCAAAGTTTCAAACTTTGGGTGAAATTCTGAACCAAAATCTAACTTTTGCACTTGATTAATATCTTGAAAAATATCCTCTAATCCTGTATCTCTCCTAATGGTGTCTAGGGCAATTGTAGAGGCCATATCCCATCCAAGCAACAAAAGACAACCACTATCTGCCTTTCTTGCTTAGGAGTAATTTTATCAACTTCCATATCTAGTTTCTTTATTAAGCTTTGAGCATCCAATTGCTCATCAGGGGTAGGAAAAGATTTATCTCCAAGTTACTAATTTACCATCCTAGATTTGATCTTCATTCTTAATACAAGCAACTTAAACTCCTCAATTCTCACAAAACCTTCATCAAACATGAATTCTTCACACGTTCTTTTTCTCATATCCTGCATTGCAGGATACTTTTCAAGAGCAACCATCAATTGGCGAGCTTGTGCTTCTTGATTATCAAAATCCTCATGTCTTTGAGGGTATGCAAGATCTTCAAGGATATGCTAACCCACTTCTTTAGTCTTAAAGCATTCAACTAATGCTTGGATAGGGACCTTTCCTTTATCTGTTGCAGTCTTAAAGCATTCAACTAATGTTTGGATAGGGATCTTTCCTTTATCTGTTGCATTGGGATGTCTTTGTGGTGATGCACCATCAGGGTCATCCCTTACCATAGTTATCTCTTCCTCCTCATAACCTTGTTGATCATCTCCAATGGGTGCAGCAATTTAATGTTTTAATGGTGTTGACCTTGGAGGTACAACTCTTAGTGTGTCTACATTTTGCGGCAGGATTTGAAGTATGTGTACTGGATTCTTTATTTCTCAAAAAGGCGCATGGTTCCTCCTCTACTTCTGCCAGTACAATTCTTCCCATGTTTTCTCTTTTCAAATCCCTCTCCTTCTTGGTGAGGTGATTTCTTATTAACTCCTGTAATATCCCCACTAATAATTTTGGCTGATAATTTTCAGATTTAAGTATTTTTAACCAGATCTTGCAAACCTAGAATTTTCTTCACATTTGAACATAACGTCGACAACCCGGATTTAACAAATGGAGCCAACATAGAAAGATAAATTCGATAACTTTTCTTATTCTTCAACGAAGTCCGAAATACATCAATAGTTTCAATAACAGCTACAATAGCAACAATAGCTCTGAAACTACACCACTCAAATCCACAATAATTTGCAAATTATACAAACTTAAGGCAGCTGAAACTGCAATTTAGAAGCTCATTCACAACCTTTGAGTGAGATTGTCCTATAGGGCCAAAGGGGTTTCATCCTCTAACTCTTGAAAACAAAGGGTGTTCGTTCCCCGATCTCCAGCAAACCCAAAGGTTCTCATCCTCATATGCGATTGCTTGAACACAAGTGCTCATAACAGTTTTTGTCAATATTTTTTCTATGTAGAATGCATGAACCCTAGAATGAACACATTCAATTTTCATATCTTTGAAATCTATGGCTGGTATTGAATCCCACCCAAAATAATGGCTTAGGTTATGCAAGGACCATCTAGAGCTGGGATGCAATCATTGCATTAATGAAAGCATGGTCGTATTCAACCTCCAATGCCACAAGTACATGTGAATCCATGCCCTTAAAATTAAACAATGTTTTATCTGGGTCATGCAAAGAGGTAAGTGGGAGTGAGCTGAGCAAAAGGCAAGAGTTTTGGAGTTATACTAGGTACCTAAATAAGAACAAATCCAAATATGCAATCTTGATGGAATAACATAGTGTAGAGTGTTGAGGATCAGAGTTCAAGGGTACCATGGAAAAAGGTACTCAGGAAAGGGGAAGGCTGAAACTTTGGCTTCAAGGGGTAACTTAGTGTAAGGATTGGGGAGGGTTTGGGTAAAAGGTATGCTGATAAGAAAAAGTGTAATGCTTTGACAAAGGTAAGGGAAAGAGCGGGAAATGGGTGAAAGGTATGCTTGGATGGGGAAGTCCAATATTTCAACAAGGATAAAGGAAAAGGCAAAATTCGGAGAAAAGGACACTCCTATAAGGGAAACTCTAAAACTCTGACAACTTGCTCACGCTTAGAAAATTCAAACTTTTGGGACTTTAGCAACTTTCAAACCTTTGATTGGAAATTTTTAGAAAAGGAACATTATAACTCCTCTCTTTCATAATACTCATGCTCAAAACTAGACTTGCCTACACTTTTCCTCTATTAAAGTATTAATTGTAATATTTAATGGTCATCTTAGCTTTAGTTAGTTGATAGTTTACTTTTAGTTAACTGAGTTAGCTTTTAGTAACTTCTGTTTATGCTTCAGTTTGTTTTAGCATCTTTCTATACTTTAGTTTTCTTTAGTTAGCAATTGTTTCTTTTTCAAAACATCATCTTATAATTTTCTATATAAGGAGTATTCCTCTCCTTTGTAAATACATAATAACGAATATTGAGTATCACTTATCATTTCATGGTATTAGAGCTTAGGATCAAACTTTTTTGGCAGATGTTTTAGTAATAAAAATTTGTTGTTTTCCTAAGGATTTTTTAAAAAGTTTCTTAGATGTTTTTAGAAGTTTTTGGCCAATTTTTTTATAAAAATTCGTAAAGTTTTTTTGCCGATTTTTCTAAAGATAAAAAGCGAGGAATTTTGTGAACAATTTTTTGAGCTGATTTTTGAAGGGTTTGTTGTAGAAAATTTTGAAAAACCATGTGAGTTTTTTTTTTACCGTGATGGGCATTGAAATAGTGACTATGTGCGCCATGTTTTTTTCTCCAAGGAAACTCACGACAGAATTCCTTTCTAAGCCATGACTGTTGTTTTTTTTAATTTCAGGCGGCTTTTACTATTGCAATTCGCGCAACCTAGTGGAGCCGAGTGATTCTCCTGGTTGCGGGACAAGTTTTTCTGTCTATTCCTGGCCGCGTAACCTGGTGATTCTTCTTCCTAGGCACGCGAGTTTCTCTTTGAGTTTTCATGGTTTATTGAATGTTATTGGCGATGAGCTTCCTATGCAAGCAATCAACACAATTTTGGTGTTTTCTGTATTTATTGGCTTGGTTCTTTGGTGAACCTTCTTCTGTATTTCGAGGGTTTATGTCATGTTTTTGATGCGTTTCTGAACAAACCAAGGTTTTCCAGAATTTGTGAGCTGAAGATGTTTTTTTGAAGATTTCCTACAAATTTTGTGAACTAGCTAGGGTTTTGTTGAGAAAAATAAAAATTCATGCAAAGAGTTTTTTGAAATTTTTCCTAAAAAAGATTTTGCAAAGTGTTTTTGAAGATTTTTTCTAAACAATCTTGCCTTTTTATTCAGAGTTTTTTTGAAATTTTTTACTGATTTTTTTTTTTTGCTGTGCCAGAATAGTTCTGAAGATTTGTAGAGTTTTTGAAAAAATTTCTATAAAAATTTTGCTGATAATCAAAGTTTCTTCTTGCATTTTCAAAGTTTTTTTGAAGATTTTTTCAATGTTTTGAAGGTTTTTTCTAAAAAATCTTTTTGTTTCTAAGCCTCTATTTTAGACTTTTTTTTATAAAAATTGTGGGAGTTGTGCCAGCTGATTTTCTAGGGTTTCGTGCTAGTTGATCACAGAATTTACCTTGTTTTTTGGGCTTTTGGAAAATGGGAGGGATGGCTACATTGATCAATTTAATGTTGGAAAGTACGCAGAGGTTCAATGGAAAGAATTACAACACGTGGAAGTAGGGAATGCTTACCATATTTGAGTACCGATGTCTGGATGCACTTGTTCTAGGTAAAGAACTCCATCCCAACAATGCAGGGAAGGAACATGATAAGTATGATGGAGGTGTAATGTCCCCCTTTTTAGCGTAATCTTGTTTTGAGTGTGTTAGCCTATTACTTAGACCCTTGTGGGCTAACTGTTTTGGTTAGAGGGTCAGTGGTATCTTTTGGAGAGTTTGTTCGTTCTCATCTTTTGTGATCAGGGATTGGTTCATTGCAGGCCTTGGCTGTACAGGAGTTGTCTGCTTCTGACGGCACTGAATTCTATTGAGTTTTGAGGAAGTTAGGCTTACTTAAGTGATTTAAGTTATTATTTAACTTAAAGTATTCTTATAAAGTCAAATTGACTTTTTTATTTTATATCACTTAAATAAGTTTGGAAAAAAAAAGGTGATTTAATTTTATATCACTAATACCTTTATGTGGGGGCCAAATATTAAATATGAAACTATTGAAAAGGACTTGAGGTTATTTCAAAATATTTAAATGACCTAAAGTATGCCCTAATCCTTAGAAATTCACACCTCTTTGCTATATAAGGGTTTTAGGCAATGAGAAACTGATCTATTGAATATTTCAACTTTGCCTTGGAGGTTTTTCCCTTGCTTTCATCCTGTGATCAGGTTTGCAGCAATCCACCATTGGAGAACGAAATCTCTTCAGTGTGAGCACTTGTGAGGCTGTGAGAGATCAGCTGAATTGGTGCAATTTGAGAGAGCTTCATTCAGAAGTTTTGCAGTGCTTTAACAGATTTTTGTGGGGTTTCTACATCAACAACAGAGGGTTTGAGTGGATGATGTTCTTCCTTTCTTCATGGCAGGCATCATACTTCAATGGCTGTACCATTTGAGATGTTTTGGGCTTCTTTTTGCTTGAAAGGTGTGTCTGTTTGAGCTAGGGCGTACCAACTACATGGAGAAACGCCTTCCTTCTTGAGGGTTTCTCTTCACCATCATCAGCACTTGGCATCTACCTTTCATTTGCTCCAGTTTCTCAACTGGATTTCATGCTTGTATCATTCTACACTAGATTCAGTCAGATTTCTTCTTCTGGACTGGCAAACTGGCTTCTTTTCTTATTTAAAAAATCTGGAGGCTTACGGGTATGTTTATATGTTTTAAATCCATTGTTGAGGCTATTAAACACCTTCTGCAATTTCAGTTTGATTATATTTGCTCAAGTTTTCATTCTGTGAGCTTTTATATGATGCGCACCTTCTCTTTTGTCTACAAAATTTCTCTAAAAAACTAAAAAACACAAATAGACTTAAGAAAAAGACAGGGGTTTGAGTAGTGAGCTAGCAAGGCTCATCACAGTGGTATCAAAGCACTGATCCTGCCAGCTTGTGGGGTTAGTGGATTCTATGCGGTCACACTAGGACAAATTTGACAGGTACTGTTCACACAGGGGTTGAACAACAAAGTGGTTATCATGGCTTCTAAATTTGTTGATGAAGTAATGGTTGCTTATGAGGAATATATAGCATTTCCAGATAAGATAAAAGATCACCTAGACTTCGAACAATATATGGAGCATTGGATGGTTTATAATAAGCAACGAAGCAAATCAAAGAAATGTGAGCAGAAAAATGTAGAGAGCATTTCAAATAATATTCAGCAGAAACCTATGCCATCACAACAAAGATTAGCTCGTAGCTTGCAGCAGTCTGAAGACTCCATTTCAAGACAAAGCTCATCACAAAACAAAAAGAAATTGAGTTTCTTTGATGTGTTGGGGTTAAAAAGGGATCAATCAGCAGTTAGTGACCAGCATACAGCTGATCTTATGGAGGACAAAAATCAGACTTACATAGAAGTAGATGTTGGGCACAGGACACTTCAGGATGAGCAAGTGTTGTATGAAGACAAACCAGTTGCATTAGAGCAGCCACATGAAGATAAGGTTCCTTGTGATGCTTCATCAATTACTATGAAAGAAGAAGTGTACAGAAATATGGCTTCTACAACATCTTTTGAGACAACTTCTATTGAAGAGAAAGTTTTACACCATGATAGTGGTTTTGTTGAACCCCAGGAAGATATTATCAGCACTAACGGAGATGATATCAGCCTTGAGATCAATTCTGATTTTATGAACAGCAGTCCATTACTTTCACAAAATCATGAGGTGACGGATAAAGTACATAAAGATGGTCATGTTATGGAATCTCCTAACATTAGCATTGAAGTTTTGCATGTTGAGCTTGAAGAATGTTTGGTGGATTCAAGTCACAAACAGTCTGATTTTATATATCAGACCTTGGAAGATGTGAACAAAACTCAAGTTTTGTGTGATGGGTGGCTACAAAGGGCTAAGAAGGCAAAGATGTTGGCTGCTCAAGAAAAACAACGTTTGCAAGAGATCAAGGAACGTTGCAGCCAGCTAGATCAAGCAAAGAAACAAAGGGAGTCACACCTTAGATCTCTAATTCTTCCAAGAGAAGAACATATAAGAGGTGAGCATGCTATGGATGGACTTGCAGTGACTTTGGCAACAAAGGTGTGTGAGGATATTGTCATAACAGCAGCTTCTACCTTGCCAGTCGGGCCATCTTATGAGGTACATAGCAGCAGTACCTTTGATGATATTGTGTGCGAAGTTGATAGCACACACAATGTTGCTTATCAGTTTGTTGAGCCAATTCAGGAGTATGAGTCGATTTATTGTTCTAGGGATTCTGAGATGGGTGATTTAGATCAACATGGAGTGATTGTGTAGTTTGTGAATAATCCATTATTCGAGTTTGATGGTGGATTAGTCTATGATAATCCACTCTTCCAGTTGGAAACTGATCACACTTCTGATACTAGTTTGGCTTTGGGCAATGATCACAGTGTTTGGGATCTTTCCAATACATCAGGGTTCCAAATAGGACTCACGAAGGAGTTTTACAGTGTGTACACGGTGAGGAGTGCTTACAGTTTTGCCTTTGATCCACCTGTACATGATTCGTATTCAATGCACAATTATTGTGCGCATGATGATTCTCCTTGCGCAGTCAAGGGAAGCAAATCATTTATGTGCTCAGAGTTACCATCTTCAGAAGGTCAAACTAGAGGCTGCAAGTTCCCAACTGAGTTGTTTGCAGGGGATTACTTGCAAGATCAGAGGTTGGATTACCATCATGTTGGTGTGTACCTGATAGAGTTTCCTACTTTTGGGTTTCATGGAGGTTGTAGTGGCAGTGGGCATGATGGTTTGGTTAGTTATCACATCCCTAGAGTTCTTTAGGACCGTCGAGAGATGTTGCGTTATGGATGCTTCCAATACTTTACTCTTTATACGATGGATGGATGGAGTACCGCTTATATTGGGATCCGTGTGGCAACAGATTGGTAATCGGTTGCATTGGGTCCGTTTCACCACTTCGGGTAATGGGTGAAGCCAGGGAGACTGCTGTTGGCTAGAAGACAGCTGGATGATAGTAGGGACATTTCACAACACTATCCTTGGGATCCTAGTGGAGTGGTTGATCCTTTGCTGTTGAGATTGCTTGCGGTCAAGCAATTTCAGGGAGGGCGGATTGTAATGTCCCCCTTTTTAGCTTGATCTTGTTTTGAGTGTGTTAGCCTATTACTTAGACCCTTGTGGGCTAACTATTTTGGTAAGAGGGTCAATGGTACCTTCTGGAGAGTTCGGTTGATTTCATTTTCTGAGATCGTGGATAGTCTCATTGCAGGCCTTAGCAGTACAGGAGTTTCTTTGCTTCTGACGACACTGAATTCTATTGAGTTTTGAGGAAGTTAGGCTTACTTAAGTGATTTAAGTTATTATTTAACTTAAAGTATTCTTATAAAGTCAAATTGACTTTATTATTTTATATCACTTAAATAAGTTTGGAAAAAAAAGGTGATTTAATTTTATATCACTAATACCTTTATGTGGGGGCCAAATATTAAATCTGAAACTATTGAAAAGGACTCTTGAGGTTACTATTTCTAAAAATGAAACGACCCAAAAGTTCTAATCCTTACAAATTCACACCTTTGCTATATATGGGTTTTTAGTAAATGAGAAACCCATCTATTGAATATTTCAACTTTGCTCTGGTGGTTTTCCCTTGCTTTCTCATCCTCGCGATCGTTTGGTAAATAATCTGACCATTAGAACGAAATTCTCGTAAGGTGAGCACTTTGTGAGGTCAGTGGAGAGATCAAATTTAATTTGTGCAATTTGAGAGAGCTTCATTCAGAAGTTCTATAGTGTCTTATCAGAATTTTGTGGGGTTTCTACAGCAACAACATAGGGTTTGAGTGGATGATGTTCTTCCTTTCTTCATGGCAGGCATCATACTTCAATGGCTGTACCATCTGAGATGTTTTGGGCTTCTTTTTGCTTGAAAGGTGTGGCTGTTTGAGCTAGGGCGTACCAACTACATGGAGAAACGCCTTCCTTCTTGAGGGTTTCTCTTCACCATCATCAGCACTTGGCATCTACCTTTCATTTGCTCCAGTTTCTCAGCTGGATTTCATGCTTGTATCATTCTACACTTGATTCAAATGATTTCTTTCCTGGATTGGCAAACCGGTTTTTCATTTAAAAATCTGAGGCTTACCTGCATGTTTTATATGTTTTAAATCCATTGCTGAGGCTATTAACACCTTCTACAATTTCAGTTTGATTAAATTTGTTCAAGTTTTCATTCTGTGAGCTTTTATATGATGCGCTCCTTCTCTTCTGTCTACAAAATTTCTCTAAAAAACTAAAAAACACAAATAGACTTAAGAAAAAGATAGGAGTTTGAGTAGTGAGCTAGCAAGGCTCATCACATGAGGTAATAGGGAGGCAGTTATACTTCTAAAATTATCTGTCATTGATGAGATGTTACCAGAAATACCATCTAGTAAATCTAATGTGGAGATCTGGAAGCATTTGAAAGATCTCCATGAGACCTTAGACAAGGGCAGGGCTTTCTTCTTGAAAAATATGCTATTTTCTGTTATGATGGATGACAGAGTGTCTTTGCAAGATCATCTCATGAAGATCAAAGACATTCGCAATCAACTAGAGGCTATTGGTCACAAGATGGAAGAGGAGGATATGGTGGTCATTACGTTGAAAAGCTTGCCACAATCCTTCAAGCACTTCATTGAAATGCTCAACATGACATCCATCAATGTTGACTTGAAGTTTGATGTGCTGTGTAACAAGCTCTTGCAGCAGGATAGGTGGAGGAAACAGTTTGGGAGTGGCAGTGAGTCTTCCACTATTGAAGAAGCATTTACTGCCAAAGATGCCAAAGGCAAGTCCACTCAGCAGAAAGGACAAGGCAA
>VDFB02309715.1:0-61908 GCA_007258455.2 Sequoia sempervirens | reverse complement strand
GGGATCCCGATTATAGCACGAGATCCTGTTTATTAATAAACGAGATCCCGTTTTATAATCGGGATCCCGTTTTTTTAAATTTGAATTTTGTTTTGCATCGTGGGCGGGTTTTTGCCAAGGTTTTTGGTTCGGGAAAAGCATTGGAAGTCCGAACCTAAGCCTTCAACCTGGTTTGACCTGCAAGTTGAAGGCCCTAACAATGTCAAAGAAAAATACCAACTTTGGACATATGGCTAACGACCTTTTTCCAAAATTTTATGACAAAATTAAAACCCATTTTAGATCAAACAATGCAGATTCTAAATATGTAATTTGTTTTGCAATTGAATTATTTTTTCTATTTTTCAATTAATTTCTAATAAAATTGGTCCATAAACTTTAAATATCAGAGTTTTTTACTATTTTAATAACTTTTGATCAACATAACATTTTGACAAACGGATTGCACAAGAGCAAACTTCAGACAATTCTTTTCAATTTGAAAAAAAAATCAAAAAATGATAAGTTTAGGTCATCTTATGCATGTCGTACATGACGATTTTTCAAAACGACAAATCTGCCTAATAAAAAATTAACAAAAAAAAAATATTCAATAAAAAATTACAAAAAAATATCAAGAGCAAGCTTCAGTGAGTCATAAAAATTTTCCCAAAAGGATTTAGAAAAATACGATAATTTAAGTCAAAATATGGATGTCGTACACGTGCATGGTATGGTAAAAAAAAATGACTTTTAAACAGTGGTTTTTAGAAATTCCTATTAAAACTCAATTTGTACAATCTGGATATTGAAATAAATTACATATTTGGAAACTAGACTCCGAGCACTACATTTTATGATTAGTGACTTTTTTAAAGATTTCATCTCTAAGTGCTTCAAATTTTAAGGTCAAATGTGTCAAATACTGAAAATCAGGGAAAACACTTCCACTTTTTGGTCAAAAAGTGGACTCAACTTCTTGCACACACCCTATACTTGATATTCTACCACATTGACACGTCATAGGAAAAAGTTCTTGAGATTCTTCATTTGAACTCATAAAGTGTAGGGATGCTAGCATGCCGCATGGACGTTCACGCACCATGTAGGTGTCCAACTCACAACTTTGCAAGGAATGAGATGGCATATTATTGATGCTTCATCATTGCACCCCTTATGAAGTTGAGATCATGAAATTCTAACTCATAAGGTTCTTGTCATAAATATGGCTAGGCGCCATAAATGTGGGGGGATCAAATGCACGAATGTGAAATTGCCACAGGGTGCAAAGTTATGACATTATATTTTTCCCCACTTTAGTGAGCTAATTTTGATAAAAATCAGTTGCACTAAAGTTGGAAAGAAAAAATTAGTGCAATAACAAAAATAAAAAATTTACAGATTTGTGTGCTAAGAAAGAATATTGTAGAGGCCACAAAGGTCAAGAGGTAGATACTACCGATGCCCCCAACAATCGAGCTCAATGAGAAACCACACCATCAGACATGAAGTTTCATTCTGTAAAACTCAAATTTAGGTTAGTTCAAAAATAGAAGAAGCTACCTCAATGAGAAGAATGCTTAAGAAAAAGTCGATGGTGCAAAAGAAAGATATGATGAAGAGGTGAGTATATGCCCCCTCCTATTTTTTCCCCTAGCTAGGTGGGGTGAAAACGGGAAGAATGGAAGGACCGCGTTCGTCCAAAAAAATGGGCCAAAATGACCTATATATACCCAGGAAGGCCCACAGAAGGGTCATTTTCAGTATTCATTGTGAGCAAATTGTTGAATTTTTGTGAGAGAAAAGTTAGAAAAATGCCTCACAGACATGATTACATGGACCCCAGAATTGAGAAGTTGTGCAGGGCCATAGCCAAGGGTGACACAATCGATGAGGAAAGAGGAATCTGACCCTTTCTTTTCATTTTTAGGCATTTTTTTGAGTTTTTCCAATTCAAGAGTAGCATAGGCATCCTGTCAACACGTAGGCATTTGGTTGAAGCATTTTCATCCCAACGAGGTGTCGATGGCCTTTGGCCATGCTAGTGTCTGCCATGCACATTGTTAAGTTGTCTAAGAAACATTCATGGTGGTCTTCCTAAGACGTTAGCATGTTGCATAGACATCTATGCAATGCACCTCCATCCCAAAGGCTAACTTAGAAAAAAATTGGTGTAGAACTTAGAATTTCATGATGTAGATGGATCTAACATGGATCTTGCTTCCTTTGCAAAACTAGTCAGAGATACAAGAGCATGGAGGTGGGCACCTACTTACTACAATGTGAGATCAGGCCGCATAGATGTATCCTAATGACCAGGACCATCTTTGGCATGTGGGCTTATGGTTGACCTATACCCTCCTAAAGATGTCATATCACTCATCGATGCTCATGTCACTCATGGAGCAGTGAGATGCCTCTACCCCCTCATTCCACCTTCCCACAAGAGAGATGATGGTCACGCTCGAGGACATGTATTGAATCACTGACTTGCCCATCCATGGATGGTGAGTGGCCTACAATGATATGAAATTAGCTCGAGAAGCCTTGGAGGGATAGAAATATTACACTAGGCATATAGAGCCCAATGATACCACTGGCCACATCTATATATGATGGTTTGAGTAGGGATGGGTGGCAGTCCCACTTATCCATAGGGTAATGGTAGCCATAGTTTCCCTCTAAGTCACTATGGATGGGTGAGGCTCTCACTTGCACAAGGCCTTATTCATACTATTTGTGAGATGAGGAGTGGAAAACCATTTTTGCTTAAGGTCGTAACATGCTCACCCACTTTTACCGTGAGTTAGGGCAATATGTACACTATGAGTTTTCTAACCTCACAACCTACATGCACCTATAGGTGTGCTATTTTGCACACATTATAGCTACCCAGGTAGTCAAGTTTCCCCAAGGTGTGGCCTTTGGTACCCTAATGGTGTACGCATACCCATAAGTGTGTGATTGGAGACATAGAGATCTACATTTTTTGTGGCTTCAGATGGATTCTTTGTGGTCACATGAGGTGAGATGGCAACCATGTAGAGGCATGCAGTGGCCCACAGATAGGGGATAGTTGTGACATATGTAGCACAATTGTCTCCTAGTGGGGCACACCAATTATATTATTGTTCCTTATTACTAGCATAATGTCGCCTGACAGTTCAAGATTTTGCAAACAATCCCCCCAACTCCCCGCTCATTCATTGGATCAACAAGGAGCACCACCAGATCAAGTGATCATCACTGTCCGACCATAGTAGATGGTGTTTTCAATGATGATGGATTAGACAAGGATGATCAGACCTTGATGTTGACGATTGATGATGTCAAGGTCACCCATGGCTATAGGTCATGGTGGGAAACAATGGGCTCCTCCCTAATTTTCTTGGCACATAATGTTAATGCATAGGGGTAGGGTGGACGAGGAGGGGGAGGATCATGGTGGTGGCGGTGACGGTGAGGAAGGTGAGGTGTGTGATGAGCCTTGCTAATATAGACTCAAAACCTTTCAATTTCTGCCTTGGGAATTTTGTCAAACACTTGTCATGTAAAGCTGATATATGCTGATATAAACTTTTGATTGCTGTGTTTTTGGTTTTTGGCACTTGACAATGATGTTTGAATGCTCTGATACCACTTTGATGAGCCTTGCTAGCTCACTACTCAAACCCCTGTCTTTTTCTTAAGTCTATTTGTGTTTTTTAGTTTTTTAGAGAAATTTTGTAGACAGAAGAGAAGGTGTGCATCATATAAAAGCTCACAAAATGAAAACTTGAGAAAATCTAATCAAACTGAAATTGCAGAAGGTGTTTAATAGCCTCAACAATGGATTTAAAACATATAAACATACCCGTAAGCCTCCATATTTTTTAAATAAGAAAAGAAGCCAGTTTGCCAGTCTAGAAGAAGAAATCTGACTGAATCTAGTGTAGAATGATACAAGCATGAAATCCAGCTGAGAAACTAGAGCAAATGAAAGGTAGATTCCAAGTGTCGATGATGGTGAAGAGAACCCTCAAAAAGGAAGGTGTTTCTCCATGTAGTTGGTACGCCCTAGCTCAAACAGCCACACCTTTCAAGCAAAAAGAAGCCCAAAACATCTCAGATGGTACAGCCATTGAAGTATGATGCCTGCCATGAAGAAAGGAAGAACATCATCCACTCAAACCCTCTGTTGCTGATGTAGAAACCCCACAAAAATATGTTAAAGCACTGCAGAACTTCTGAATGAAGCTCTCTCAAATTGCACCAATTCAGCTGATCTCTCACAGCCTCACAAGTACTCACACTGAAGAGATTCCGTTCTCTAATGGTGGATTGCTGCAAACCTGATCACAGGATGAAAGCAAGGGAAAAACCTCCAAGGCAAAGTTGAAATATTCAATAGATGAGTTTCTCATTGCCTAAAACCCTTATATAGCAAAGAGGTGTGAATTTCTAAGGATTAGGGCATACTTTAGGTCATTTAAATATTTTGAAATAACCTCAAGTCCTTTTCAATAGTTTCAGATTTAATATTTGGCCCCCACATAAAGGTATTAGTGATATAAAATTAAATCACCCTTTTTTTCCAAACTTATTTAAGTGATATAAAATAATAAAGTCAATTTGACTTTATAAGAATACTTTAAGTTAAATAATAACTTAAATCACTTAAGTAAGCCTAACTTCCTCAAAACTCAATAGAATTCAGTGCCGTCAGAAGCAAAGAAACTCCTGTACTGCCAAGGCCTGCAATGAGCCTATCCACAATCTCAGAAAATGAAATCGACCGAACTCTCCAGAAGGTACCACTGACCCTCTAACCAAAACAGTTAGCCCACAAGGGTCTAAGTAATAGGCTAACACACTCAAAACAAGATCACACTAAAAAGGGGGACATTACAATCCGCCCTCCCTGAAATTGCTTGACCGCAAGCAATCTCAACAGCAAAGGATCAACCACTCCACCAGGATCCCAAGGATAGTGCTGTGAAATGTCCCTACTATCATCAACTGTCTTCCGCTGCTCAACACTGATCTCAACTTCACCATGCCAGAAGTGGTGAAGCAATCCACTAGGACCCAACCAAAACACAGTACCAATCCTGTCGCCACCTGGATCCCAATATAAACGGTACTCACATCCATCCATCGTAATAAAGTAAGAATATTGGGAAGCATCCGCAACACAACATCTCTCGACAGTCCCTCTGAAACTCCTAGGGATGTGATAACTAACCAAACCATCATGTCCACTGCCACTACAACCTCCATGAAACCCAGGAGTAGCAAACTCTGTCAGGTACACACCAGCATGATGGTAATCCAACCTTTGATCCTGCAAGTAATCCCTTGCAAACAACTCAGTCGGGAACTTGCAGCCTCTAGTCTCACCTCGTGAAGATGGTGACTCTGAGCACAAAAATGATTTGCTTCCCTTGACTGTGCAAAGAGAATCATCATGCGCACAAGAATTGTGCATTGAATACGAATCATGTACAAGTGGATCAAAGGCAAAACTGTAAGCACTCCTCACCGTGTACACACTGTAAAACTCCTTCGTGAGTCCTGTTTGGAACCCCGATGTATTGGAAAGATCCCAAACACTATGATCATTTCCCAAAGCCAAAATAGTATCATAAGTGTGAGCAGTTTCCAACTGGAAGAGTGGATTATCATAGACTAATCCACCATCAAACTCGAATAATGGATTATTCACAAACTGCACAATCACTCCATGCTGATCTAAATCACTTATCTCAGAATCCCTAGAACAATAAATCGACTCATACTCCTGAATTGGCTCAACAAACTGATAAGCAACATTGTGTGTGCTATCAACTTCGCACACAATATCATCAAAGGTACTGCTGCTATGTACCTCATAAGATGGCCCGACTGGCAAGGTAGAAGTTGTTATGACAATATCCTCACACACCTTTGTTGCCAAAGTCACTGCAAGTCCATCCATAGCATGCTCACCTCTTACATGTTCTTCTCTTGGAAGAATTAGAGATCTAAGGTGTGACTCCCTTTGTTTCTTTGCTTGATCTAGCTGGCTGCAGCGTTCCTTGACCTCTTGCAAACGTTGTTTTGCTTGAGCAGCCAACATCTTTGCCTTCTTAGCCCTTTGTAGCCACCCATCACACAAAACTTGAGTTTTGTTCACATCTTCCAAGGTCTGATATATAAAATCAGACTGTTTGTGACTTGAATCCACCAAACATTCTTCAAGCTCAACATGCAAAACTTCAATGCTAATGTTAGGAGATTCCATAACATGACCATCTTCATGTACTTTATCCGTCACCTCATGATTTTGTGAAAGTAATGGACTGCTGTTCATAAAATCAGAATTGATCTCAAGGCTGATATCATCTCCGTTAGTGCTGATAATATCTTCCTGGGGTTCAACAAAACCACTATCATGGTGTAAAACTTTCTCTTCAATAGAAGTTGTCTCAAAAGATGTTGTAGAAGCCATATTTCTGTACACTTCTTCTTTCATAGTAATTGATGAAGCATCACAAGGAACCTTATCTTCATGTGGCTGCTCTAATGCAACTGGTTTGTCTTCATACAACACTTGCTCATCCTGAAGTGTCCTGTGCCCAACATCTACTTCTATGTAAGTCTGATTTTTGTCCTCCATAAGATCAGCTGTATGCTGGTCACTAACTGCTGATTGATCCCTTTTTAACCCCAACACATCAAAGAAACTCAATTTCTTTTTGTTTTGTGATGAGCTTTGTCTTGAAATGGAGTCTTCAGACTGCTGCAAGCTACGAGCTAATCTTTGTTGTGATGGCATAGGTTTCTGCTGAATATTATTTGAAATGCTCTCTACATTTTTCTGCTCACATTTCTTTGATTTGCTTCGTTGCTTATTATAAACCATCCGATGCTCCATATATTGTTCGAAGTCTAGGTGATCTTTTATCTTATCTGGAAATGCTATATATTCCTCATAAGCAACCATTACTTCATCAACAAATTTAGAAGCCATGATAACCACTTTGCTGTTCAACCCCTGTGTGAACAGTACCTGTCAAATTTGCCCTGGTGTGACCGCATAGAATCCACTAACCCCACAAGCTGGCAGGATCAGTGCTCTGATACCACTGTGATGAGCCTTGCTAATATAGACTCAAAACCTTTCAATTTCTGCCTTGGGAATTTTTTCAAACACTTGTCATGTAAAGCTGATATATGCTGATATAAACTTTTGATTGTTGTGTTTTTGGTTTTTGGCACTTGACAATGATGTTTGAATGCTCTGATACCACTTTGATGAGCCTTGCTAGCTCACTACTCAAACCCCTGTCTTTTTCTTAAGTCTATTTGTGTTTTTTAGTTTTTTAGAGAAATTTTGTAGACAGAAGAGAAGGTGCGCATCATATAAAAGCTCACAAAATGAAAACTTGAGCAAATCTAATCAAACTAAAATTGCAAAAGGTGTTTAATAGCCTCAACAATGGATTTAAAACATATAAACATACCCATAAGCCTCCATATTTTTTAAATAAGAAAAGAAGCCAATTTGCCAGTCCAGAAGAAGAAATCTAACTGAATCTAGTGTAGAATGATACAAGCATAAAATCCAGCTGAGAAACTGGAGCAAATGAAAGGTAGATGCCAAGTGTCGATGATGGTGAAGAGAAACCCTCAAAAAGGAAGGTGTTTCTCCATGTAGTTGGTACGCCCTAGCTCAAACAGCCACACCTTCAAGCAAAAAGAAGCCCAAAACATCTCAGATGGTACAGCCATTGAAGTATGATGCCTGCCATGAAGAAAGGAAGAACATCATCCACTCAAACCCTCTGTTGTTGATGTAGAAACCCCACAAAAATCTGTTAAAGCACTGCAGAACTTCTAAATGAAGCTCTCTCAAATTGCACCAATTCAGTTGATCTCTCACAGCCTCACAAGTGCTCACACTGAAGAGATTTCGTTCTCCAATGGTGGATTGCTACAAACCTAATCACAGGATGAAAGCAAGGGAAAAACCTCCAAGGAAAAGTTGAAATATTCAATACATGAGTTTATCATTGCCTAAAACCCTTATATAGCAAAGAGGTGTGAATTTCTAAGGATTGGGGCATACTTTAGGTCATTTAAATATTTTGAAATAACCTCAAGTCCTTTTCAATAGTTTCAGATTTAATATTTGGCCCCCACATAAAGGTATTAGTGATATAAAATTAAATCACCTTTTTTTTCCAAACTTATTTAAGTGATAAAATAATAAAGTCAATTTGACTTTATAAGAATACTTTAAGTTAAATAATAACTTAAATCACTTAAGTAAGCCTAACTTCCTCAAAACTCAATAGAATTCAGTGCCGTTAGAAGCAAAGAAACTCTTGTACTGCCAAGGCCTGCAATGAGCCTATCCACGATCTCAGAAAATGAAATCGACCGAACTCTCCAGAAGGTACCACTTACCCTCTTACCAAAATAGTTAGCCCACAAGGGTCTAAGTAATAGGCTAACACACTCAAAACAAGATCACGCTAAAAAGGGGGACATTACAAGGTGGCAAGCAGAGCGAGAGAGAGGATGAGAAAATGGTGGAGGCTTTCATCACCCACAGCAACTGTCCTAATCTCATTGGAACTACCTTCAACGACCAGTGTCCCTCCTATAGCAGTAGTAGCAATAGTAGAAGGTGTAGGTCCTTGCATTGCACCTCCTCTAGATCCACACTGGCAAGCCAAGGATCCACGTATGAGAGTGATTTATGCTAGTTTCTTTTATTACTTTATGTTTCAGTTTCATCTCATATATATGCTTATATTTTATATGTATATCATCTAGTGTTGCCAATGTCTACTACTCTATGGTTGCAATAAACACACAAGAGTGGATCACCTTCATCGGGTGGTGTGTTTATGAGGTGGCCCCAACTATTCCAATCCAGGGAAGCATCCTTGTCATGCACAAGACGATTTTAGCAAGGCAACATGCCTACTTATTTGAGCTTGTTGTGCAGTTGATGACCACATATGAGGAGGAACGAGTAGATGTCATGTAAAGAACCACTGATGTCACCACTATGATCAAGTAGCATGATCAGCACGTGACCGAACTTCGCACTACCCTCACCAAGTGAGACTGACCAAGACATGGACAGAGAGTTCTGAGAGGGAATGCGATGCACTACAAAGCCAACTTGATGAACTAGGTAGGCAAGTGGAAACCATGAGGATGGGTGTAGATCCCTAGGTGCAGCATCTTCAAGAGGAGCTATGACAAGCTTGAGAGTGGGAGGCATGACTCCAAATGGAGGTTGTAGATCTATGCAAAGAGATGCAAGGACTACGCATGATCCTATCAATGTCATGGTCACATCAATCGTCCTCCATCATATTTGTTTAGCCTTTACCTCCATCACCACTAGGACCAAAGGGCTTGGGGAGCCATGCATCGAGGGGCTAGAGGCCCATTTTCGATATATACCAGATGTTGTATACCAATTATATTATTTTAGACAAAATTATTTTGATGTATAGACATACAAATATACAATCATCATATTTTGATACAGTGGTGTGATACATATACATGATACACATTTTGATATATATATGAGATTCTCAATCTGACATTATGGTGTTCTTTACATGTATGCTTTTTACTTTCATGTATGATTATGTGATGGATGTAAGTTTAGATTAGATGCTATCATGATCTAATAAATACACATAGATGTATGTTAATTAAATACAATGATGATCTAATTACCTAACCAAAATATTTAATCAAATTCATTACACAAATAGATAGCATAAAAAAACACATGTATATTTACAATTCCTAATAAAATAAACTAACTATATATACATATGTTCACATCATAACACAAGATGCGGAGGTACCAGGTGTTGATGAAGGAATTCCATAGCATAACGAACTGCAATCCATGAGGGGTGAGTATCATGTGTATGCCACATAGACACTATGAATAGTATAGATGAAGATTCATCATATTGATGAGTTCTTTTAGAGGTGTTCCATCCATAGATGATAGTTCATAAGCACTAGAAACATACACAGAGATGATAATGTAAGGGCCTAACCAATTAGGACTAAACTTCAAATTTTGACTAGGTGATGCATTTACATTTCTTTGATTCTCATAGAAAACCAGATCACCTACCTTGAAAGTTCCATAAAGAACACTTGATTATAGTGTTTAGAGATTGATCATTGATAAGCTTGGAGATGATCAAGGGCCTACAATTGGCACACATTGAGCAACTCAAGTTGATGCGAATGATTAGCACAGTTAGTGTCATCATTAATTATCCTTTAAGGGAAACTCACAAATATGGAATTTCTTACTTTAAAGGCATGATAGCCTCAATAGCATGCATGAGGTTATATGGAATTGTGCTAGTCACCGTACGAGCACTCATGTGATAGGCCCACAAGGTATATGTTAATTGAGTATTCCAATCTTTACCATGTTTATTCACTATTTTTCAGAGAATTAGCTCGAGAGTTTTATTAGATGCTTTGGCTTGGCCATTAGACTTAGAAGGATAGTATGGTGTAGAAAAAAAATGTTGAATGTGAAACTTTTCCAAGAATTTATTTACCTCTTTTTTCTTAAATGATGTGTCATTATCAAAAACGCGGGTAGAAGGAAATTGATCCAAAATGAGCAATAATGTTGTTTAGAAGAAATATAAAAATTTCTTTAGCGTTTTTGGATCATTGAACTGGAACAACTTTGACCCATTTTGTAAAGTAACCAATAGTAGTAATGATGAAGACATTTCCTTTAGAAGGAGGTGATATTTTGTCAATAATATCCAACCCCCATTTTGGAAATGGCCAAGGAGAGGTCTAACTTTGAAGCTCTTGATCAAGAGCATGAGTAACATTGCTATGTTGTTGACACTATAGACACTTCTTAACAAAGGAAAAAGAGTCTTGCTCCATTGTTTGCCAAAAGTATCCCATGTGAATCAATTTTCATACCAGGGATTTACCACCAAAGTTTCCATCCCTAGAGCCTGAATTGGCTTCTTGAAGGACAAGGAGTGTTTCCACTTTATTGAGACACTAAAGGAGACCATTATAATATTTTTGATAAAGGACATCAGATAATATAATGTATCGAACTAAAAAATTTCATATTCGAGTGCAAGCATTTTTTGTCACATCATCATGAAATTTCAAGTCTTCAAATAATTATAAATGTGAGAGTACCATTCCTTTGAGTCTACGTGAGCACACACTAGAGCATCAAATGTCGGTTGATTTGAGTTAGCAGAAGAGTGAAGAATGTAAACCACAAAGTGACTCTTCTATGCCACTGTTTGAAGACACAAGGGAGCCTGCACTTGCCATTGCATCTGCATGTCAATTTTCTCTCCTAGGAACACTATCTATAGTGAAAGAAGAGAAACGATCAAGCAAGGATAAGGCCAAATCTTGATACTAAGATATCCTATTCTTCTTGACTTGATATGTTCTTGTAATTTGATTTACAATAAGCTTGGAATCATCATGTATGTGAATATTTTTAATATCTAAAGCTATCACAACACACAAGCAAACAATAAGAGCTTCGTACTCAGCAATATTATTAGCATAATGAAATTCCAATCGAAAGGATAGAGGAAATAGCTTATCTTCAAATGAGACCTAAACTACACCTGCTCCAGAGCCAGCTTGACACCTCGATCCATTGAAGTACATCTCCCATGTACAATCTCATGATTTAAAAGGTCTTCATCTGAAAATAAATCCAGATTGGGGAAGGAGTGAGAAGAGGGAGCTTTTTCCAGTTGATCAAAAACAACTTGACCTTTAATTTCTTTTTGAGTTACTTATAAACTTAATGTCACATTTAGAGAGCAACATTACTCATTTCACCAACCTTCCTAAAAGGTCGTTTTTAGTGAACAAATGATTTAGAAGATCACTTTTTACAATGACATGAGTTTTAGCATGAAGAAGATAATGGCATAACTTCTATGTTGCAAAAATGAGAGCAAGACATTATTTCTCCATGGTAGAATAATGAGTTTCATGTAATCAACTATAATATGGATAATGTAGTAGACCACTCTTTCTTTACCATCATCATTATTTTTAGCTAACAACGCTACTAAGGCATGAGGTGATGTGGAGATATAAAGAAATAATGGTCTATCCTACATAGCCAACATTAAGATAGGGGGATTGGCCAAATAACTCTTGATCGACTTAAAAAAAAAATCATACTCATCATCCCATCAAAAGAAAACATCTTTCTTCAACAAACACATGAAGGGAAGGGTACAATTAGCCAACTGAGATATGAATCTATGAATTTCCTAAATTTTCCCCTACAAACTATGTAGTTGAGAGATGTTTCTAGGTGGAGACATGTTAATAATTGCATCAATTTTATTTGTATCAACTTTGATTCCATGGTGAGAAACAATAAATCCTAAAAGCTTGTTGGCATCCACGCTGAAGAAACACTTCAGAGGATTCAATCTCATATTATAGAGTCGAAGCCTTTCGAAAATAAGATGGAGATTTTCAACAATATCTTGGCAAGTTATATAGACTTATCCAAGATTTCACCAACATAATCTTCTAGAATTTTGTGAATGAAGTCATGAAAAATAAGGGCCATTACTTGTTGGTAAGTTGCTCCTACATTCTTTAACCCAAAAAGCATGACCACATAGCATAAATTACCCCAGGGGGTAGTGAAGGTTTTCTTATACTAATCTTCTGAGGTAATACAAATCCAACTATAGCCCAAGAATCCATCCATGAAGGACAAGGCGCAGCCTGCAATCGAGTCTACAATCATATTGATATTAGGCAACAGAAAATCATCCTTAAGAGAAGCCTTATTGAGATCACAAAATTCAATGCAAATAAAAATATGGTCATGAAGCTTGCTGATAGTGACAATAGTTGATATCCAAGGTGAAAGGATAGATAAATCTTGCTTTTAGGAACTTCTTTGTCTCATTCTTAACTAATAATGCAACCTTGGGGTTCATCTTTCAGATCTTCTATTTAACGGGCTTAGCATTGGGACATAAAGTAATATTATGAACCACCATAGGTTCATCGATACTAAGCATGTCCTCATATGACCAAGCAAAGATATCAAGATTAGAATGCAACAAGTCAAAATGTTGCTTAGATTCTTTTGAAGAAAGGAACTTTCCAATCTTAATCACCTTTTCAAAAGACTTAGGATCCATGAGAATATCGATAGTATCCTCTTTAAGGAGAGAGATATGGTCCTCAAGATGGAGAATAGGAACATCATTTTCCACATTAGATAAAGGAGCCTCCTCATCAATACTCAAAATGGATTCTCCAATGTATTCTTGTTTATGCAAGTAATATTGAGAATCATCGTTTATGGTGATAAGAAAGTAAATGAGAGTATACACCTAAGAACTCTTCCAATGCTTCCTCTGAGGAGAAAAAATATAGAGGGACTTCATTAGAGTCTACGTTACTCTCAATCAATTCAAGATGAACTAAACTAAGAGGTTCAATGGAAATCATGTTGACACTTCCAACCATGGTTTTTTCCTAGATTGTTCATGAGAGCAACCAAGCCCCAACTTACGCTTACAAGGTATACACTCTATAGGGACTCGAATTCCTTTTTTGTTACACCCACAACCTTTACATCTATAACCATATTTAGAAACAAGCTTAAATCCATGGTCGTAACGCTTTTGCAAGTCCTAAGGAGGAGGATCCATATAGAGAGCATCATTCCACCAATGGATTTATTACTCCTTCATGTGGTCACAATCATTCTTCTTGAGGGGACTACAAACATTAGCCTCTTTAACAAAAGAAAGATCATCCTCCTCTACAGGGGTACAATCATTCTCCTTAATGAGATCTTGATTATTTTCCTTAGTGGGAGGATAATCATCTTTCTTGATAGAGGTATATGAAATTTTTGGAAGGTCTAGGTGGATAGGGTCAACCTTGTATTCTCTGATGAAGAACTCAAAAAAATTCAAAGACCCTCAATCATCACCAAGACATGCATTTTATTCAAAAGAAGATGTAGAAGGGGTAGACTTAGGATTCCCTACTTCAGGATGAACTTCTCTAGGGACATATGTCTTAGGAGTGGCCTTCAAAGTAGGCCTTTCTGAAGAGCATGTTAGTGCATCAGAAGATAATGATGAAATGCATTTTTTAAGAGTAGACTTGCAACCGAGGCCTAATCAATAGTTGTCATTTCACAAAGTTGTATAGCATCAAGGTCAGCTTTGATCATAATGACCTCATTATTAACAAAAAAAATTATACAACAATGCAAAGTAGAGGTTACAACTCCCAATGTGTGAATCCAGGGTCTTCCCAAGAGAATTATGTATGGTAAAGGATCAAACATACCATAAACCAAGTGGGTACGAAAACGAGTCCCAACCTCAAAGACAATATTATTATGCCTAAGGCTTGATGACCAGCATTATTGAATCCATGAATGTACAAAGAAGTAACTAAAGAAGATGAATCAATTTTAATATTAGGCAATAGATCAATGATACATGTATGTTGAGAGTGGAACTGGTATCAATAAGATCACATCTAATACCAATGTTATTAATATTGGCAATAATCATTAGAGGCTCTACTTGTTTTTGTACCTCCTGAGGCAGGAGTTCCTACAAATAGAACGTAATATTTGGAGAATCCACACCAATATGAGCTATCAATACACTAAAATCTATCATCCTAGCAGAGGAAGGAAAGAGGGTATTTTGCAAAGATTCTTGGAGCATACCTTGATAAATCAAGGTAGATTGAAACAAATCCCATAGTGAGATCTTGGCAGGAGTAATGCAAAGTTGCTCAACAAGATCATAATCACCAAGTGCTTTAGTTGTAGTTTTAGGTGCTGAAGGAATTTATGGTTGAGAAGGTGGTCAAAGGAGTAGGAACAAAAGTAGGTTGATTCAAGTTGTGTTGATTTCTTCTAGTATTATATGTATGACCTATGACATTATAAGAAGATGTCGTAGCTTTTAAGAATCTCGTATAAAGGTCTAACAAGTCATGAAATACTGGAACCCCATGGATTGAATGAATCTTCTTAGGAGAAAGGCTATCTAGAGTCACGTAAGTAACGAGTATCTTAAGCCTTTGAGGAGCCACAAAGACTTTCACTACATTTATAGACTCTTTGACTTGCGATGATGAAGTAGATGGTTGTGATGAAGAAGTTTTTTTGGGAGATCTACAGATAGGAGAAGATTCCTTTAGGAAATCATATAGGGCATCATCTAGCATATCAAAATATTCCTTAGAAAAAGAATTATCAAAATCATTAAAACATTGTAGAAAAGGATCTTACATGATTTCCTCTTTCACGTCAGGTTCACCAAAAACATTGAGGGGATTCACTACTCCAAAGCCCCAAGATAAACATGGAATAAAGGGAGAAAATTCTCCTCAGTCACCTCAATGACATGAACTCAAGTGACAGAGATTCAAGATGAAGGAGATTGCAAAAACATTCTTAAAATGGAGGATATGATATGATCATAGATAAAGGACTTTGGGAACTGAAAGAGTCAATTGTAGAGATTTTTAGGACAAGAGGATAAGCTCTTGACCAAAATACATCAATGTCGGAGTAGGATGACAGTGCAGTGCACTTTTATCTCAAGGATGCAATGGCATCTTGTATGGATAGAGAGTTAAATCCCTATACAAAACTCAAAGAATCTACTATATTTTCAAAATTTGAGGTCTAGTTACTCTACTAATTTAACAAAAAGCAAGAATGAAATTAAATGACAGGGTGATCCCACAATAGTGGTTTACAATTTTTGGCCAAACTGGACACTGAAATAATTTTTTTTAACTAAATCTTTACTTTTGGGCACCTATAGTGGCTAAACCGTGAGGAATTTGAAGATGATGCAAACTAGAGTTTCATGAAATTTTTTCTATATATTATAAATATATTTTTTCAAAATTTTTGGAATTATATTGCACTTCTTTTTCCATCTCCCTCGAAAACTAGTTTTTTTCATAAAACAACATTTTAAAAAGTGACTCTCACTGTATAACTTTTTTTCCATGAAGGATAAAATTCTAATTCTTTCGAATTTAGATTCATAACTCCAATATCTAGTGCTTCCACTTGGTTAGATAGTTTTCTACTGAATATTTTTTCTTTAATCAAGTTTTGAGGTCAAACCAATTATAATCCAGACATAGTGCGACCATATAACGCGTAACTTTTTCTGTATGTATCGAATTTTATTTTTATTTTTATTTGTTGGATCAAGGACTTCAATATCTAGTGCACTCATATTTTTAAATTTATTTTTTTGATAATCTGTTATTTTTCCACATGTGCAAAGCAAAGAGCTTGATTTTCGGTGAAAAACCTACATTCACAAGAAATAATAAATAAATATAATAATTAAATTAAATTTATTTAAAATTATAATTTTTGGGAAGCTTATAATAAGGAATACATACTTATAAAAAAATAAATTTTAAATGAATTCATTTGATCCTCCAAAGGTAAATCAAAAGTGGTTTTTTATCAGCATTGTGATAGGTGTAAAGGAGACTATGTTATAGGTATGGTTTAAAACTAGTGAGGTTCTATCCAAGGGGGTTTGATTTAAGGTAGTTTGATCAAACCCTCCTCAATTGGAATGATTTAAATGGAACTTTTTAAGGCCTAAATTATTATATTTTCTAAAAATATTTGATTTCAGCAAAAATTTGTTCCTCCCAGAAATTGTAAACCACTATTGTGGCAGCACCCGACAAGGAAGGTGAGATATTAACTCACTGAAGGTCCCACATTTTGAAGCATCTCGTGAAGCTTCACATGACAACCTGCACATGTAAGGAAAATGAGGAAAAATGTTGTGGCTATTTTGGGGCTTGCCTCAGCCAAACTCCCATTTTGGTGTTTCCACCTCCATGGATAGCCAGATAGATAAAGAATAGAAAAGAAACAAAGTAAAGTAAACACAATGAGTGATAAAAGTGAACCTCACGATGGAGGAGAATGTGTATCACAAATTAGATAGATGACTAATAAAAACAAACCCCGCTATGGAGGAGAACATGTATCACAAAATAAATAGACACAATAAATATGCTAGAAAGTAGAAAAGATAGCAAGAGAGCATTACTAACAATCTGTTGCTCCCTCTTGGCTAGATAGACGTGTCATTGAGTGCTTGCAAGCGAGCCTTAGTTGTTGATGAGGCACAAATTCGGTAGAGCTTCATCGTAGAAATGAGATGAAGAAGAGAAAGGAATAAGAGAGAAAATTAGAGTGAGAGTGAGAATGAATGCAAATGAGAGCATGAAAAAGATGGTTTTGTGAAGTTGCAAAGGTGAGAAGAGTCATTACACTCAATATTTTTCCATGACAACACATGTCAAGGGTAAAGGTTCTTGAGATTCCTCATTTGAACTCGTAAAGTGTGGGGATGCTAGTGTGTCACGTGGATGTTTCTGTGTCATGTAGACATCCAAATCACAACTTTGAAATAAATGAGGTAGCAGACTACTAGAGCTTCATTGTTGCGCCTTATGGAGTTGAAATCATGAAATTCTGACTCATAAGGTTCTTGTCATAAATGTGGCTAGGTGCCATAAATATGAGGGGCCAAATGCACAAATGTGAAACTTCCATGGTGTGCAATTTTATGAAATTACACATATAAATGATTATAAAAATGCATGTCAATGTAAAATATAATAGTCTGCATGGAAATTACATATTTATCACACTCAAAAAACATTTGATATGCTAAAAGAGGATACCTAGATATGGTTCACAAATTTTGAATTCTCCTTGCAATCAATGCTCAATTGGAAACCTACAAAATAGAAAAAATATCATGCAATGAGTGGTAGCTCTCACATATTCAAAATAGGTGCTAACTATAATTTCTATTAGAGGAAGTATCTTAAAAATTACTATAAGAAAAAAATGATAAGGATGAAATTTTTTATCTAAACTTGAAAAGTGGTAAAGCTTCAACTACGCAAAAAAAATGTAAGACTCTAGCTATATCAGATATGTTCTAAAGCTTCATTCAACATAGAAATAATCATGAATTTATAACTACACAATGCCACTTACAAAATGAATGTTAGTGACATGCATATTACCCTCTAATTGATTATATACAAGGATTGTGTATTTCATCTTTCTTAGGGACCCATGAATAAGTAGTGCCTATAGAACATTCTCTTTCTTTCTTGGCACATAAGTGAATTTTTCCAAATTAGGACTATTCAAAGAAACACATATATTAAAATTTTGATGCTTAGACACTATAGGATATTCAACTTGTGTTTGTTCAGGCCCTTTATCTTTATAAGCTATAGGATGAGGAGATGTGTAAAACTTTCTCAAATTTTCCCTTTATTATTATTCTTTGTGAAATTTATATAAATCATTGATCCCTATTGTCAATAGCTCTAATTGGCTCATGACCATTGGAGGCATCTTCCTAGAACAAGGCTTTCTCCCCATTATTGATGACCTAGATGATAAGTGAGGAAGAATAATTAACCTACATGAGGAGATAAAATTCCACATTTTGGAGCTTGGTGGAAGAGTTTTCAGTGTAAACTTCCTTTCCCTTTCCATTGGACCTAAATATTTATGCCTCATAAATTAACCCCACTTAGATTATGAATTTACATACAACCTCCGAAGTATTTTTGCACCTAACACTTTATTTTGAAGAATCAAATCCCTCAAGCTAGAACCCCCCAAGTCGTTATGTGTACACACTTTTTCCTAAGAGACAAGGGGAAGTTTCTTTTTCTCCTTTAAATATTCTACCCAAAGGAATGGTCTTAACACTTTTTGTAATTTGTCTACTTTTCCCTTAGGAATATTTAAAATAGACATAAGGTAAATCATCAAAGCATAAAACAACCTTTAGCAATAATTTTATATTGAATAAATTATATTATCCCAAAAAGAATGTTTTTATTTACCTAAGAAAAAAGGAATACCAAAGTAGTTACATAGTAGAGAATCAGGTTTAAAACCCCAAAACTTCACAATTCTAGCTTTGATTGAAAAATTCACATTCATGAAGAACACCTTAGATATTTCTCTTTGTGTCATTCTTCCAGTTCTATGTGCTTTGGGGAATGATGAAAGTTTCGAGCTCTTTCATAAAAACATTGTAGCAATGAACCTACTGACCCCAAATCCATAGATCCCTTATGTGTTTAGTGTTCTTTTTTGGGGGGAAACCTTCTTTTCTTTTGTCTTCCTTTGCATGAACATGATGCATCCTTACTCGGAAACGTATGACTTGGCATAAGGGTTTTCTAGGTTGGCTCTCATTTCTTATTTCTTTTTACATTTTTCCTTTGCTACTTTAAAGTAATTTCTCACAGAACGATGTGTAGCAATTCCTTTAAAGTGGGGGGAATACATTACCATTAATTCATTTGCAATTTTGGTTCCTAGTGCAGCCTTGTCATTCATATGATGCATTTGTTACTTTGTGGATGACATTGGGTATGATGTCCTTCATAAGTGTGATCTATCTTAACATATCACATTCCTCTTGGTGGCCTGATGCGATGCAATGCATCCCCTAAGTTGTGAATATACTATTCTTCAAATGATTGGTCCTCTCTTGGAGACATTAGACATAATGTTCCCTAAGTGACTGACCTTGCATGAACTTAACAAGACTCCTTTGAACATCTTTTCCATTTTACACTTTTATACTTTTACATTTTTGCACTTTTACTTTACACTTTGCATTTTTACCACCTTGCATAACACAACTTGCATGCTTGTGGTATCCTTCCTTTTTGTTCATGAGTTCCATACATATGAAGCTTTTCTTGTCTCATGAAGCATGAACTGACATTTTCCTGTGTGGTACCTTGTTAAAGTTATCAGGAGGTATAACTTTGACATGGTTGAGCAAGAAGCCCATCTAGTGGCACAGATTTTCCCATAGCCACCTTTGTGTTTGTGAGTGCATACCAACTAGCGTATGTATCTCACCTTTTGGGCCTTCTAACCCGATAGACCACCATGAGTTCTGCCGCCCCAGAGTGAGTATACATTCTCTTTTTCAAACAAGTAGCCTAGATCTTTAATCCACAACTAGTTGGACAGACAATCAAAGCTTCATTTGACTCTCTCTTTTCAACACTTGTGTGTTCCTCTATTCTTATGCTTAGTTTTCCATGGGATCTTCATCTTAGGGGCTTAATCATCCCCCTTGATCATTGTCATTCCATCTTGCTAACATAAGTGCATTTGAACCCTCCTCTCGATGTGCATGGCTACTTTAGTGTGAGTTTGAAGCAAGTTCATCCTCTCACTAAAGTGAGGGCTAAATGTGTCATAGAAAAATGACCCCTTGTCATTTTCATGGCCTTTTAGGTCTCGTTTCACAATGTTTGGTCTATTTCGCTCTAATTTTATATTGTAATGTGGCTTGAACATGCATATTTATGTACTAAAATTCAAATAATGACATCTTGTGAAGGTGTTTTGAAGTGTTGTAAAACATTTCTACACTTTTCTAGGCTCTATTCATTACAATTCACCTAAAACTCACATTTTCATCACTAAACAAGTCCTATTTTGAAGTGTTGTAAAGTCTTGTAACATGATTTCACACTTTTCTAGGCATAACTTCACTATTTACACCTTTCTTATGTTTTATTTGACCCCTTTATGCCCTTATAAGCTTTAATTAAGTGTATTTTTTAATGTAAACCTGACAAATAATATTAAATGTGACTTAATTCTTGACACCCATTTTTCAGGTCCTAGGTGGGACCCATTCACCATGGGTGGCGAATGAGTCCCCCTTGGCTCCAAATTCAAAATATTTTAAATTTCCTTTCGGGTTTTTATTCAAAATCACTTGATGTCGGCCTGTGATGAGGTATTAATGAGTTACTAAGGCACAAGATTGTATAAATAAGTGATTTTCACCTCATTTTACATCTCCTACAATCACACATCACATCCAAGCAATCTTTTCATTCACTCAAGCATTCATGCACTTTACAACATCAAATCAAGCATTCATCAAGCATTTTGGAGCATCCATTGACACAAGTTCAAATTTTCTTCAATAAGGGTTTGGTAAGTTGAGAGCATTTGCATGTTATTTGTTTATCACTCTCTTTCATTTCACTATTTCATTAAGGGTTTGATTACCAAAGTGGGGTTTGACTAAGGAAAACCCCTATTTGTTAACCCTCAACCATTTTCCCCCTCTTGCATGTGTGTTTGTAGAACTTTGTATGTAGATTTTACAAGCATTCAAGTGTTAGAGAGTGTTCAACAAGTAAACAAGGTGTTTCAAGTCAAATCAACCATATTTCAAGCTTAAAGAAGGTAAATTCTATCTGTTTCCTGCATAATTAACTTTGTCAACCCCACAAGCAGACATCCTCAGATCTAGTGTTGCAGAGTTGTCTCTTGATTTCTCAAAATTTTGGGAGAGGAATGATTCACCACTAGTGGCGAATGAGTCCCACCTTAAGGCTAGAAATCTTATTTTTATCAGATGCTGGATCCCGACACTCAGAAACCTGTTCCTGACAGTTTTCATCAAAAGTAGGACTAATTCGCCACCCTGGGCAAATGAGTCCCGCTAGTGAATTTATGTAATTCCAAGCAGCATTCAAATCATTCCAGAATCTTTAGTAGACCTCCAGGTGCACACTGTTTCAGCTTATTTCTTTTTGTTCTGCATTTATTCATCTTTTTCTCATTATTTGGATATCACATTGTGTTGTCCAGCACAACTTAAATCTTAAGTTTTGCATCCAAAATCAGTCATTTATATCACTTAATTGCACTTATTTCATCTCATTTAGTCTTAATAACATCATACATTACATAATTTGAATGAAGCTAGTTAGCATTTTTGGCCCTACTCTCTCCTTTAAGGTGAAAAACCCTAGAAGAGTTAGGGAGTCTTGTAAAAGTCACCTCCACACCATAATAATGTGACTTTATACAAACTTTATATAACAAAAACTACACTCAAATTATAATTAAAAAAACACTTAATATTGATCACATCCAAAGTCTTGTCATTTTTTTTTTTGTTGGAGATACCTTTGAGGGGGTCCTCCTTAGCTTAGAGCCAAGGTTTGAGGAGTATCCATTCTGCCAAAATCTATTTGGGGCATGATCCTTGCCTCATCCCTTTTTAGACATCAGGGCCTTGCATTCAGCAAGACTTTATCTCCCATCTTGATGTGCACTCCTTGTTTTTTCAATTTTTTTAATTTTTGTACATTTATTGAATACTTTGAATTTTTTCCTTCACCTTGAATTGGAATTATCTAATTTGTTTCATAAATATTAATACTTTGGTCAACTATAATTTTATTTTTTTTCTTCTAATGAAACATCAAGTGGAATTAAAGGAAAATACCACAAACATGATTCAAATGATGGTTTATTTGTTGATTAATGCATTGTCCTATTATATTAATGTTAAATGTAGGGTAGAGATTCATTACACTCCTATTATTATAAGCTTGTATGAGTTACACAAGTGTTCTATTAACACCTTTTATTTTCCATATGTATGTGGATGATATATTGTACTCTTCTTTAAGTGTTATATCCATCAAATTTCATAAATTATGGATTCATAATTGCTAAAAAAAGGAAGTTTCTACTTTAAATAATGAAATTATGAAACCCTTGAAGTGCACTAAAGAACATTCCAACTACTTATTTTCTTGTAATATTCTTCTTGCATGGAATCAATTTGCACTTTTTGTTCAATTCAACCACTATGACAAACAAATCATCATGTAAATTCTTACTTATATAAAATGTTGTTACAAAATGTATATCTAAATCATTCTGACATAATAAAGGTTTAATGAATACTTGTGGATCTAATTAGTGTTGAGAATTTTGAAGGTTTAATTTGCTACAACTGATTCACCTCCACTCCCACCTCCCCCAACCCCCTCTCAGTTGTCTTGTTCATTTCAATAACTAATGATCATCACTATTAAATTTATATCATATCAAGCTCAAACATGTTCAATAAAAGAAAAGTATAATACAAAACTTAAAAATATAATCCTAAAAATACTCAATTAAGTATAAATTTTTTAATTTAGAAATGAAAAGTACTAAATGTAAATTTCCATAAATGGAATTAAGAGCCCCACTAATCAAAGAAGGCTACCAAAATATGAGATCACAAGAGAACCCATAGCTCAATAATTAAGCACATCAACATGTGAGTAAAAGATTCTCAACTACAACATAATAAAAGATTTGAGCATCATATTTTAATTTAAATAACTTCTTATAAAAAATCAATAATAAGTCACCTCCACACCATAATAATGTGACTTAAAAAAAACTTTTTAGATAACAAAAACTACATTCAAATTATAATTTTAAAAAAGCACTTAATATCCCTAGTTTAAGGAAATTCTAGTCTAAGGAAGGTTGTAGCGGGCCCACCCCATAACGATAAACCCTAAAAAACACCCAACACCTTGTCATCTAGTGCAACGCTGAGCTTGGTAAGCCTGGAAAAACAAAATAAACAAGTCTAAAAAAATCCATAACGAGATCAGATCCGAAGTCCGATATTCAAAATTCTAACTGATCCATGAAAATTAACAAAAACATGTTTTATTTATTTAAAACGGTCCAAATTTCGGAACTTTCTTCGCCCTGCACGCTGACGTAACTTCGTCAACGTTTAACGAATGCATGAATGAATGAATGAGAATCTATTAGGTATCACGAGACGTCAGCGGACAAATCTGTCAGTGACAACTGTAATCGTGCACGTGCACGGCAATGGTGTTGGTCTGTCGGTTACAGAATTTGGACAATGCAATGCCCCACAACCATTTCACACTTAAACGATGTGGACAAATCCGCTAGAGGCAGAAGATTTAACGTTTAGGGCACAAGTCTCCATAGCATCGACATTCTCAACACCCGTGTCCATGACGCGTGTCTGTGCAGCATACTAAATGCACTATTATCTAAATAATTAATTTTTATTTTAAAGCTTTGTCACGAGTGATGACATTGTAGAGAAAATGATGCGTGGTTCATCTCCGACAAGATTAAGGTTAAGTGGTAGATAACGCTTTCTGTTTCCATCAACTCTGGAACAGAATCTGAGGTCGTTGTGGGAATGCGTGATTTCGAACGTGTCCGTGAATACAATATGTGTGGCAAAACGACGAAACGAATTTCACTTAATTTCATTGGAAAATGGAGAAACTGGAATAATTACTCATGCTTCCGTTTCTCAAGAAACTGTAAGATAATACCTACATTTTGTTGGGGTTCTCCCATGATGGGCGGAGTACGGTCTGTGAAAAACTAATCAGAAGATTATAGACTAAAATTAAGCGTTAAAGTACATAGGCAGATTTTTGAAATATATTAGTTGTTGGGACCACATTGTTTGGGATAAAATGAAGGGATTAATATATGTTTTTGGAAATAAGATATGATATAGTATAAGGGATTTTTTTGTTTATTTAATTGTGTAGTTTTTAACACATTTTTTTTTTTCAAGAGTTCAAATGATCGTCTATGGTTTATTTTTATTTTATATTATTTTTTGAATTGAAAATGTGATATAATTATTTGAGTATAATGAGTGAAGATGAGGGTATAATCTTTGATTTTGCCATCTATTAAAGTTTAAATTCTTTGAAGGTGTAATATAAAATATGAGGCTATAATCATGTCTATAGTGATTTTGTAGGAATGAACTTTCCTTAGTTTTTATCTCTCAACTAAATAGATATCAATTTAGTTTCGTTCTTCCAAAACCAGTGGAATGTAAAAATGATTCAAACATGATATAAAACCTTCTAACAAAAAAAAATGTTGTGTCTAGTCTATAAAACAAAGTAGTAAATTGGTGAGATATTATAATAAGCCATCACTTAAAAAAATTATTTTAATTCTTATACTATAATTTACTTCCACCTTAACTATTAATACATACAATTCTACTTATATTGAAAATGATATAGTTTTATGAATACTCTAACTTTAAAAAATCAATAATAACATACTTTTAGATTTATATAAAATTGTTCCCTATTAGCATCTTATCACAATTACTAATTGTTCCCTATTAGAACCAAAATTATGCTATACCTATACAGATTAAGAATTCAAATTTACTATTATTTTTAATTCATTATTAAGAGAAATTATTTGATATAAATTTGCATGTTCTCTCTTATTAAAGTTGTAGACATTTAAAATTATCCTCAATCTATGACAACATTTTACTAATTTTTTGTCTAACAGGCTTAATTTCGACTAAACCTAATTCTCATCTAAGTCTAGTTCTATTCTTCTTCCCATCTTTATAATTAAATAATTTTAATTATTTAATTATTCTAATTTTTCTATCCCACCATTTCTTTGATTAAATAATTATATTTAACTATTTAATCCCTAATCTAATTTTCTCTTTGATTAAATAAATATTATTAGTTATTTAATCATCCTAACCTAAAGTTCTTCTATAATTAATTAAATTATTTAATTTAATTAATTATTCATATGACATCAAAAATAAATAAATTTTATTTATTTATTTTCAAAACATTACCCTATCTCAATCTTCACTTCACTCTTATTTCTTCCATTTCACACTCCACTCAACTCTTACATCCCCCTGATTTTCTCATGCAAGTTGTCTCATTCAATCTGTCAATCTTCTATTTGATCTCATTCATTCATCTTTTTGACCTCTTTATAAATTTGGCATTCCTCTCTTCACAATTTCAACCATAGTCTTCAAATTTTCATTTTATCATATTAGCGCACTTAGAAAAATGAGAGCAACATTATAAAATTTTTAAAAGGTGAAAAGGTGTTATTTTCATTTATTTTATTTCTTATGTTGTTTGTTCTTCATCGTTTGGATTTGGATTTCTTGCTTAAGTCTAACAGTTTGTGGTTTATATTTAGGATTTGAGCTTATAACCTATTTTTCAATCCATCAAGAGTAAAATAGTTAAAAGAGTGAACATAAATATTAAGAATATTGTAATTAATAAAAAAGTAATTTTTATTTGGAATATTCATATTAGAAAATAAGAATAATTAAAATTAATTTGCAATAATGTAAATAATATAAAATTGAATTAAATAATTGATTGTAATAATATATTCATTATTATAAATATTTTGAGTATATTTATTTTGAAAATATGGGTTTTGAGCTATTTTATTTAATTTAAGTTTATTTTATCTTATTTTAGTTTTCTCACAGATAAAAAATTGTGCTTATTTAGGGATATGCAACACACCATTGATCTTTTTATTCTATCACCAGGAAACTTGATTCTAATTTTACCATGGCCAACAATATTTAAAAAAGAATCATCAACCAAGTATACCTTACCTACATCAATTTTTTTATATTCTGCAAACCTATCTCTATTATAGGACATATGAAAAGATGTACTTGAATTAATTAATCATGCATCATGGTACCTACACAAGTGGCCAAAGTCATGATGAATGCATTACCATCTTCCTTCTCAAATTAAAAATCTTAATCAAATCCCTTCTTTTTCTTCTTTTCTTATTTGTACTCCTTATGGAAATTTTCAAGCTTATTGTAGTTCCAACAAATAGCTTTGTACTTTCCAAGAGATTTGGATCTCCCTTTGGATTTGGATAAATATTATGCTTCTCATTCTTCTTTCCTTTTTCTTAAGTCTTCCACAAACATTTAGGGCTTCCTTAGAAAGTTCATAGATACCTTCCTCCTCATCTCTTCAGAGAGGAAAGAACACACCACATATTCAATCTTCAAGATAATAGAATTACTCCCAATAGCCATAACAAGTGATTCCCATGAATTAGGAAAAGAACAAAGAAAGATCTAAAATTTCTCCTCCTCATTCATTTTGATACAAACTGATGCCAATTGAGCCACCAACATATTAAATGCTTCTAGGTGGTTTGTATTTCATCCAACCTCTTTCATCCTCAAGGAATATAATTGTTCCTCAAGAAAATATTATTCACTAAAACTTTGGCCTGATACATCTAACCAAGTTTCTTCCTTAGTTTTTTTGCAAAATTTTCTTCATGGACATTGATTTGGATAGAGTCTACCAAGATAAATATGATTAGGCATTCAAAATGGACTTTAAAACTTTGAAAAATGAAAAATTTAATATCTTAAAATCTAGACATGATCTTGCAATGAAATTTTATGAGCATGCTAATTTAGTCAATCAAAGCTTTGGGAAAAAATCCACATCAATACGTTCTCAATTGTAAACTTACTATAGACAGTAACCTTGTGTAATTGCAAGGTTGAGAAACTATTTTCCTAACACATATGGACATTAAATCCTTAGCAACATTATGTGATAAAAGGTAGGAATCTATTTAATATAATCTTGATGCTCCTAATGAAGAAAGAACTTTTGAATGGCAGTAATTTTACAGTCAAGAGAGAATATGAAACATCAACATTCATTTTCATAATGTTGAAGATAAGTCTAATGGGGAAAGTAGGAAAACATTGAGTGGTACAAATATTCTATGTTGGCTTTGGGATATGGCCACTTAGTTGTCATATAACAAGGAAAATAAGGATGTGCAAGCCTTAGAAAGTCATTTTCTATCCTATGACACCTCTATTTGTTAGCCACTTGCTAGTTGTCTATCAATGCATGTACTAAGTAGATCTCTACAATCATTTTGATATTTTCTTGTGATTATAAATGTAACAACATAGATATGCATGTCTTCTCTCTTGCATTTAAATTCATGAAAACAAATAAACTAAATGTGATTTTTTATTTTTTTTTAATAATTTAAAATCCATAAACCCAACATTACAATAAAATTTCCATTCTCTATATCATATGTAACTGTTTATCATATATTAATATATTTCAAACTGCATATCTTCTATTAAAAATATAAAACATTACAATAAAATTCAGTATAAAAAATATCATGATGATTAATTAAATACATCATATAATAAAATTTAATAGAAAGAATATAAAAAAATAAAACTACAGTAAATTTGAGGAAGATGAAACGTGAACAACAAATAACTCATGTGGTACTCATAATGAAACCACTCAATATAATTTTAGGTATCTCTCTCTGTCATCAACTATTCTCAATTTACTTCCCAACCAATTTCCAAAAGCGATGTTTATCAGAAATACAAACCAATAAATTTGAAGCTCAATAAAATCCTCACACTTCAAGTAAGGAGGCAGTTAAAAGCAATTACTAAAGGAAACATTTATACCACGCTTTTGTTTTTCCTTGAGGCAAAACTGAATGGATATGGCTCAGGCTGAATACGTCACTAGATAGATTACATGATACCAGACAGGGAGACCTAAATCTGTCCCCTTACGCCACACCGCTTGGTAGTTGAATGCTTAATAATTATAATAACGATTCTTTTCCCTTACCAGGGCGCACTTGTAACAAACAAATAATTGTCATAATTATTAATAATTAGGAATATTGGCCTTTGATTAAGTGGAAGAGGACAAGGAAAACGGTCTTTTGTTCGTTTCGGTACCTTCAACATAATTGAAGCCACCACAAGAAGCCACTTATAGTACCCAATATTGTCCCCTAATTATTGTACACCCGTACACGGTTTTGTTTCAGGATACATGTTTTAAGATTAGCAACATGTTTTACAACAATCATTAATCAGTGTAAGTGTCGGTGTACCCTCTCAGATTTGATTTTCCTTTTTTATAATTTTTCAATTAAGGTTGTACTTATCTTCTATAAATTCTTAATACAGAAGGATATTTCCACGCAGAGGGCGTAGGGCCCAATAAGAACCAAAGGCTGGGGCCCAATAAGGATCAAAGGCCCACCACTTAGCTCACAGATTCCAGAGACAGGGAGGATTGAAGAGAAGGGGTGCTGAAACAGCTCTGCTCATAACCAATCAATTAGACTCTAAATTATCTTAGAAATTTAGTATAAAACTTAGGAGAAGATCATTTGTTAATGGGTTAAAAAATGATGAGAATTTACAGGTGAAGTTGGGTTTTTATTGTGTTATGATACAGACCTGACGACCCACAAGATACACAAATCTGTTCCTTTCTTCAAATTCATACACAACATCACATTCACTCCAAATAGAGTGGAAGGATTTTTTGACAAGGTGCTGTAAGAAATGGAAGTCTTGTACACAGTGTTCATATAGGTGGACATGAATATGTTGTAAGATAGAGCACAGAATCTTTTGTCGAGATTTCCATTTCGTCCCACTTTAGACAAGGCCAAAGTACGATGCCAAAAAGTCTAATGAGACAGATATCCTTTTGGCAGAAATGCACTGTAGATGCAGGACAACACTATGTACAAACACTAATTAATGGCTACGCTTGTCTCATCGGAGTGCGCTCTTCTTGACACATAATGTACATAATTCTTGGCCTAATTCTTGGCCTGGTTGGTGGTTGTTACGTCGCTGCGACGAGAGGCTCCGTATCCATCGTTAAATCGTTTGAAATCTTTGCCTCCTCTTGCGATTCGGTGGGGCTGTGTGCGCTGGTGAGTTGAATTGCCCGCGTGGCTTGCAGAGTCCAGTCTGTGCGAAACAAATGGTAGAGCATCAGTGCCAAGCAAGACGCCTGCGCAGCAAGCAATCCAATCCAGAATCCAACGAAACCTATGTTGAGAAGAAACCCGGCGGCCACGGCGACCGGCATGCCGACGAGATAAAACGAACCGAGATTTATGTTGGCTCCCAGTGAAGGCCGAGCGCTCCCTCTCAGCACACCACAGCCTGTGGTCTGCGGGCAGTTGCCCAGCTCGCAGAGGCCCAAAATGGGCAGAGCCATGGACGTCAGCTTCAGAATGTCTGGGTCGTTCGTGAACAGTCTCGCCCAGCTGTTGCGCACGCTGTTTGCGAAGCTCATGGCCACGAAACCCAACATTGAAGCGCACATCAGAGCAACGATTGTAGCGCGGCGCGCTCTGTCGGGCCTGTTGGCGCCCAGCTCGTTTCCCACTCTGGTGGAGACTCCTATGCTCAGAGACGAAGGAAATATGTATAGCAGAGACGTGGTCTGAATCAGGATTCCCATGGAGGCAACAGTGGCCTTGGGATTTATCAATAGCCCACACAGAATTATCATGAACTCGTACCACCACCACTCCAAGCACACCGATACGCAGCTGGGTATGGCCAGTTTGAGCAACGGTGTCCATCCGCTCAAACACTCCGCCGAGACTCCTCCGCCCCAGGTCTTCTTATAAACTCCCGAGAAACAGAAATACAAGAGCAGCGACAAAATGAGGTTGAGATTCGTCCAGGCGGCGGCCAATGCGACGCCTGCGATTCCCATGCCGAGGCAGTCCACGAGAAGAAAGTTAATCGGCACGTGTATCGCGACTGCAATCGCGGCCGTGCAGGCGAGAGGGAATGTAACGTTCTGAGTTCTGAGATAGATTCGCAGCGGCTGGAGCAGCGCCTGCGCGAAAAGGTCCGGCACGCTGAACAAAATATATTTCGCTGCCATTCTTGTAACGGCCTCGTCCTGCCTGCAGAACAAAAGTATCCTTTCCATGTTGAGCCACAGGACCACCGTGGGCACTACAGCGGTCAGAAGAATGAGCACCATTCTCTGGAGCGCCAGCCCTAGCAATCCCCACCGTTTGGCTCCATATGCCTGCCCGCAGATGGGCTCCATTCCCAAAGCCAGTCCCGAAATAACCGAATACCCCGTTATGTTCGCGAACCCTATCGCTAGCGACCCCCCTGCAAGCTCTGTTTTCCCCAAGCGCCCCAGAAACAGCATTGATATCATGGCCCTCGAGTACTGCAGCAACCCCGTTACCACCATCGGCCCCGATATTGCGCACAGTGCCCTCACCTCCTCCACAATCTGGGTCACGCAAACACCACCAAAACAATACATATAACTACGTATACAACAAATAAACGTAACTATCTCCACGCCAATCAATTCTCAACGTATAAACAGAATGCTCAATCGCCATTCAAGTTACACTACATTAATGAACTCTCGACAAATGACCCGAAAGTAATCTGGGCTATTTTAAAGCCCGAGAGACGATCTGGGCTATTCTAAGGCAGTAAAGATATTGCAGCAGATGCGGTGTGCATGTTTCGAAAGGAGTATAAAGAAGAAAGTATACCAACCTGAGTGGCAGTTAGGCAACGGTCGAGGTCGAAGTCACTGGCGTTAATGGGATCCTTCTGAACCAACACGGAGACAAACAGGTGCTCTGGGTGTTGGAGCTTTTGCTTTTCCTCTTGGGTGCTGTCCACGCAGCTGCCACTTGAAGTTTGTCTGCACATGGCTATGTGTTCTGCTGCGATCTTATTCTTCTTCAGCACTGCAATGATTAATTCTGTACAAGTTTGCCAAAAGCATACGTAATGTTTTGCAGGAGGCTTCGCCCCACCCCACCTAGTGACGTCTTCGCTGGCTTAGGGAGAGACAGTCCCGAGAAACGGTGCGGCGCGGTCAAATTAGAAGCAATTTCCCATAAAAAGCCTCCTTTTAACCTCCAAAATGCATTCAAATACGACAGGCGGGACAAACCAAATCGAAAACTATGCAATATGCAAATTGCAAATATAAGAGGAGCAAAATGAATATAATTTTAGGTATCTCTCTCCATCATCATCTCTTAGTCTTACCAATTTGCATCCCAACCAAATTCCAACACATAGTCACATGTATTTGGAAGCGCAAAACTGAAGAGTCAAGACTTTGCTTCTTCCTCTTTTATAAGCACAACACGAAATCAACGATGGTGAGTCGGTGGGCCCGGCCATTACTGTTCATCTCCTTTTTTATTCAGTTGAACAGTCATCAACGCTGCATCGGATGGATAAAACATGACCTTTTTCACATCGTTTTTGACCTTTTTCACACTAAAAGACCTAATTTTTCACGGCCATAATTCAAAATTCTTGTCAAATTTGTTGTATACAGGTTTTATTTTTTTCTTAATTACATCTAGTTCGGTAACGCAATGTGAAAAAAATATTGTGGTCCCCTTTTTGTTTTCATTACTATATTGAAAACTAATCAAAGGCGATTTGAAAAACAAGTGTCAGTTAATAATTGAGTGAAGCTTACGTGAATATCAACATTTGATATTCACTTTGAATGGATAATAAGCTTCCAGAAGTTATAGGTAAAGAATCCGCGCTTCATTTCACATTGACAATTTACCATTTTCTTTGTTTTTTTAAAACACCACTCGAGTATGAAATCTCCGCACTAACTAACCACTCAAGTATTTTACTTACAATTTACAATTAAAATTGAAATATTTATATATATTTAAATTATAGTAATTACTATAGTTAAAGTATTTTATTGTATGAAATTTATAATTTTTTCAAAAGAATATATTTTTTAAATTTATAATAAAAGAAATTTTATTTAAAAATAATTTTAATTTTGAATTATATTTAATATAATATAGTTGATTTATGCTAGATGTTTTTATGTATATAATTATTTTTTTCTCATTGAATTCTAATTTTGTAAGAAATTATTTTATTTTTATATAAGTTCTATCAATAAATCTTTTTTATGACATATATCTATCTACTTAAATTATTTTTTTCTCATTGAATTCTAATTTTGTAAGAAATTATTTTATTTTTATATAAGTTCTATCAATAAATCCTTTTCATGACATATATCTATCTACTTATCAAATCTTCTTATATAAAATATAAAATTTGAAGTTGAATATGAAAGTAACTAGTATGGATATCTTAAATATATCTATTTGAAAACTATCGAGGAATATAATTTGATCTATTTTAGTTTACATTATAATTGAATTTATTATGCATGGTCACAAATTTTAATTTTAATTTTTAGTTAAGAATTATTTTATTTTATCTTATACTATTTATTTTTATTTGAAGACTTTTTTTTTTTGTATGTGACTTTTTATTTTACTTTTGGAAAATACAACCTTGTTTTATTTTTATTTTGGTTGATTTACTTTATGTTTTAATTAATATTTATTTTATTATTAAATGACACCATTAATATTATGTTTATTGTTAAATATTAAAATTGTGTGATGTAAATGACTATCAAATTTAAGCTAAATGATAAGAATTTTTATTTACATGATCATAACATAATGTTTCATCCATTGCTACCACTATAGAACACTTCTCACCATTAATAATATGAACAAGACAAGTTTAATCTAGTTTGTTCGTTGATGTTTTCTACTTTTGAGCTCCTTGCCAAAAGTGCAGAAACATACCATTTTCTCCAACCACTTCTAAATCTAGGGTTTCTTCAAAGGTTGCAACTTTGCTTCATGGACATTCTTTAGTGGCTGCTCTCATGAAGGAGGATGCTAATGCCAGGGTTTTGCGGAGCGTTTGTAAAGGTCTGTTGGATGCCTCGACCAAAGACATGGTCGCCTCGCTCAAATTTGAAGCTCCTCCCAGTGACAGGATGGCCACAACACCATCTCCTCCTTACCACGATTTCCCACCGTTACCCAACCATGACGGGATTAAAGTTGGCCTCGGTAACTTTGGTTTGAATCTATCTCTAAGGCTAGATCAACCCTTCTTGGATGTTGTTAAAGGCGTGAAGGATGCTGCTAGAGGCCTGGTGGAGGATTTAAAGCCAGAGGGCTTCTACACGGAAGGGAGCAGGGGCCTGGACTTACACCCCCATGGCCATAAATTAAAAGTTTCTTTATGCAGGGGTGGAAAGGATGGTGTCGGGAAACCTTCAGGCTTGGACCAAAACCCTAATAAGGGTTGTAGCAATGATGGTACAAAGAGACAACCAAAAACTATGGGAAAGAAAATTGACAATAGCAATCTCAACATTGATCGCAACTAGGGAGGACCCATCCAAGCCATCGACAAACCTATCGACCTCAACTTTGATGGGGAGCTTATCTGTAGGTTTTGGCACCTATGGCCAAGCCTCCTGAACTTCATAAATGGATCATTGAATCGTGGCAATCAGCTCTTAAGGATGATCTCAAAATTTACCCTTGCGTAGGGGGATTTTTTGTCACAACATTTGATGAGGAGGAGGACCGAAACACCATCTTGCACAATACATGGGCTTGGGGCCAACACCTTTTTCTCACTAAATCATGGCACCCCAATTTTAACCCATTGACAGAGGCCTTTAATGTCAAACTAGTTTAAGTGCATCTCCCAAACCTCCCACTCCACTTTTGGAGTGATGCTTTCTTTAAAGCAATTGGGGATGCATTGGGGAAACATTTAACGATTGACACGGAATCATCAGATTTCATGCACACAACATATGCTTGGATTCTAGTTGATTTGGATACTTCAAGGGATCTTCTAGTAGAGATAACTCTCAGGGTGGATGGCCAGTGCTGGGTTCAACAACTAGACTATGAATGCATCCCTTTTTGGTGTTGGAGGTGCTTCAATATTGTCACCTTGCTGCACATTTCCTTTACTACAAAGAAAAGGTTTCATGCATTGCCACATTGTGGAAGGATGCTACTCCACAGCACTATGCAATTGCTTCAAATTCCCCTCAAGAACATGAGATTCATGGTGACTATTTAGAGGCACATCAAATGTCACCTCCCAATTCAGTGGACACTTCAGCTGTTGGGATAAATCTGAAGGAGGCCACTTCATCTAACTTCCTGCCACACTCATGTGCAGGTGAGGATTCCATTTCTCCCCCTACAACACCAAGAAATCCTCAACAATCCAAAGAAGATAACAATGAAGCCTAGGTGGAGGTGAAAACGAAAAAGAAGAAGATATGTAATGGTTTGGTTACCCAAAACAAATGCAATGTAAAATCTGCCCAAGAATTAGGGGATGTTAGTAATTCTAAGGATAGAGGCAAACTTGTATCTAATGTGAGGCCTGTTGATAGGAATCTTGGTTTAATTAGTGTGGAGGTAGGTGATCCAGTCTGTTAATGGGTTGATAACTATGTAATCTCCTTTTTGAATAATATAGGGTGTTGCCCATTAGCAATGATTTAATGAGCAAAAAAAAAATGATCAAGACAAGTTTAATATCAAATTTTAAATATGAAGATAAGTTAATTTCAATGATTTTCTTTCTAAACATGTTGATGTGTCAAATTATTTACACCATGTTCTTTAATATGTCCATAACACATATTATGGAGAGAAGATGCATAATTTGGAGAGAAGTTTGAAGAGGTGCAAGCATAAGAAGTTTTGAAATCTTAAGATCACTGAACTACCTCAAGGAGTTATTTCCCATGCATTACAAAATGAAAGTATTATAATCATGACAAGGACACATTCCTCCATGGTGGGTCATTTTGGTATTAGAAATCAATGGTCCATCTCAAATATGAGTTTTGACATTAAAAAAAAAAAAGTAACCAAATTTCTCATTTTTATGTACCCACAAGGCCAAGTGAAAGCATTTAGATATACATTTTATAAGAGGATTTTATGTAAGTAGGAATTTACATGATGATTTGTTTGTCATAGTAGCTGAATTTAGAAAAATGTGCACATTGATTCTATGCAAGAAGACTATTACAAGAAAACAATAGTTGGAATGTTATTTAGTAATGTACATGTGCACTTTGGGTTTCATAATCTCATTATTTAAAGTAGAGACACATTTTTTTATCTTTTTTTGCAATTATTAATCCATAATATATGAAATTTGATGGATATAAGGCTTAAAAAGAGTAAAATTTATCATCCACATATATATGGAAAATAAAAGGTGTTAATAGAACATTTGTGTAACTCATACATGCTTATAACAATAGGAGTGTAATGACTCTCTACCCTACATTTAACATTGGTACAATAGGAAAATGCATTAATAAAAAATAAACCATCATTTGAATAATTTTTGTGGTATTTTCCTTTAATTTCACTTGATGTTTTATTAGAAAAAAGAAGTAAAATATTTATTATTGACCAAAGCATTCATATTTATGAAACAAATTAGATAATTCCAACTCAAGGTGAAGGAACAAATTCAAAATATTTGATAAATGTACACAAACAAATAAAAATGAAAAAATAGGGAGTGCAAAATCAAGGTGGGAGATAAGGTTTCACTTTGCAATAAGATAAATAAAAGAAGAACTTGATACTCTTTGGAATGGACTATTTTTCATCTTTAAGGTGAATGGTGGGAAAGATTTTAGACTCATTTACCCTATTTCATGATGATGTGTTTAGTAGTGAATTATGCATAGATATGTCTTTATGATTTTTTTATGGTGAAGAAGAAGCGAATGTGATGCCTTCATTAGGGGACTTTGGTGCTAATAACTAAGAAAAATCTCCAAAGGATATAATGCTTTATTAGCACAAAAGGGAGACTCATAATAGAACTCAAGGGTGTTATAAAGTAAGATGCAAGGAGAAAATGGTGAATTGAGCAAAGCAATACTCCAAGGAAAAAGTGGGAAAAATGTTCCCTTACTTATTCTAGACTCATTAATAGTTTTTGGAACCAATATGTTTTTAAGAAGAGGGTATAATAAATATTGAGAGAGATTAAAAAATTCATTAGTATGAGGTTTTAAAAATAACCATGAATACTTTGAAGCCATTTTTTTCTTCTTGATAGAAAAATCTAGAATTTGAAATGAATATTTCTACTATTCCCTTTCCAATTCCACTTTTGATTCCTTATAGTGAATGAGTGGTGTTCCAACATCTATTTAAAGGTATGAGGTGGTAAGCCTACATGATCAGAGGAATGTGAGAGTGCTATAGTGATTTATATTAGGAAAAAATAGTTGTAAAAGTTATTTGAAGCTTCAAAGTGAGCCATTATAACAACTTTCAAACATTGAGTCTACTCCTTGTATTTTTCCCTATTAATGAGTAATATTTAGGTTGATATTAAATTTCTATTACCAAGCTTTAAATTGTTGTGGGATGAAATTTTAAATTTTTTCATGTTTATTTCTCCATATTTGACTAACATTCATTTCTCTAATTAAACAAGTAGAATAATAATTTAAAATTTCTACTCTAATAATTTTAGCAATATTTTTTTGCAAATTCATATTCATAAGAGGTGGATTCATATACATCATTACTCATAAAATATAAGTTGAAGAAAATTGATTCACAATAGAATGATTTTAAATCTTTTAAAAAATATATTATATTGTTTCTAATTTTTATATGAAAAAATGATATAAGAAAATAATTAAATACTCCAATACCATTGTATCTCATGTATGTTGGTAGTTTTAGAAATTCAATATAGTCTATTGATATGTTTTCTCATATATAGATAATTGTTTTAAGCTTAGGAAAGCTCACCCACCATATAAACAATTAGCATTGATAGTTTAAATTTAAACTTTTACAAAACATTTTCTTAAAACATATGTATAAGAACTTGGAAATCACAAAGATAAAATAATAAGCACAATGAACAATCTAAATATGTATTTAGTCGACCCAAGATACAATGATGAGGAAGCCTTGCATATATAGGCAAGGAAGAGGCAATCCACCTATCATGTGGATTGACAAGTGCCCCATGATGTGGCACAAATAAGTAGACAAGTGTCCTATAAGTGTCAACCTTTGGATCACTTGGAATGTGCAAACCAATCACCTATTTAACCAAGTCATCAACCTTGGTAACAAGTGTTGAATGACAACAAAAATGACCTTTGAGGTGAGATGGAAAACATTCCAATTTCAAAAGGTATGCACACAAGATTTACCAAACAACTAGGTAACTTCTAAAGGCCTAAAAGATTGCACATTCAGCTACACAAGATGTTGTCTAACCTCGTCAATCTAAGTGAACTTAAATTATAATAAATAGATAAATTATTCACATGAGAACAATTGTAATAACCAGACTCATTGAACGTGTTCCCATGCAGATTATATTTCGGAGAGTTAAAATGAAAATTCGTTGGCAGTTCATTTTATCCTCCCTCTTCACCAGGGCTTAAATTTGATGGCCGTATGGCTGTATTTAGTCATTTTAGCTGTAAAATACAATTAAAATTTTAGGAAGACTATATCACTTGAAAGCCAAAATTTTAGTTAAACTGTCAAAATTTCTATGTAATTATTCTTATATCTGTTTTTTCAATCTACATATATTTTTCTTAAAATAGATAACCTTTAATATTTAAAAGACAACTTCAAATAAATGACCGTCACAAAAAAATTGCTTGACAGGCAGGGTCGACCGTCAAATTTAAGCCCTGCTCTTCACACTCACAAAATGTGGTGTGCACCAGAAATTCAGCAAAGTCGGGAAAGATGTATTTGGTGAAATAGAATTCAACAGTGAAGAGACATCGTACTTGTGGGACTTACGTTTTCCTTTATGAGGAAACACTGAATCCTTCTGCGAATCGAAACAAAATCGGTGCAAAAGGATTCATGCTCATCACACATTGTTCTTTTCTGTCTGAGGTGTCGGTTTACAGTAACAATCCTCGTGAATATCGCAATAAGATGTTTTTTATTGTTTTTTCTTTGTAAGACGACGGTGGGATTTGTACTTAATATCCCAGAAAGCATTCATCGCATTACAGATGGCCCACAAATCCAGAAAGAACATTTGCCCACATTAATATTGATAAATTGTTTACCTGTTCGTTGGCGTGAAACACGCTTGTGGACTCAGTCATTTTCATTTTAATGTGGAAACTACTTCCACATTGACAAAAGCAAACTGAATTTAGAAGATTATATGAACTGTACTCTAACTCTAATCACGTCGTTGTTTCTTTGTTTTTTTCCAGTAGAGACTCTCTTCATTTTCTGCAAATTTTCTAAAGTTGTGATAAGAGACTTTTGTCTTCTGCTTTTCATCGTCCTTTACCCATCTCGCCTAATTCTTTTCGAAGTGAATAGCTGTGCTCAATGAGATGCGAAATTAGAATGAGTTACAGTTAGAAATGAAGATGGCAACCTGATTCATTCATTTACCATGAAAAGCACGATGCACTGTGCCCTAGTTTATAAATAGAATGTATTTTAGTTAAGTATATTTAATATAATTATTAGTAATGCCATCTCAACTAGGTATATCTATTTTAGTTAAAGTATATTTAATATAAATAGATAAAGCTAGTTGAGATGATATTACTATTAAAAATAGAAAGCAGTCAAAGAATTCTATTTAAATGTAATTAGTTACTATTAAAAATAAAAAGCAGTCAAAGATTTCTATTTAAATATAATTAGTTATTATTATAAATAGAAAGCAGTCAAAATTTTCTATTTAAATGTAACTAGTTTTAAAGTAGTTGTATAAGGTAATGCAACTATTGATAAAGAGGGAAATGTTTATTTAGTCTCCAAAATGTATTTTTGATTGTATGTATTAATTGATTGAAAATTTAAAATCCAGTGTATTATGATTTTCAATTAAGATATTAAAGCATTTATAATTTCTTTGAAGTAATTTTAATGATTAATAGTTTTTACATCATCTTTTTAATTTAAATATAAATATATTATTTATTAAATAAAAAATAAAAAAATATAACAAAATTTTTTGAAGGAAATACCTCTTATCTAGTGTTTATGCCTGCATTGGAAAAAAAAATAGTCAAGGAGCAATTTCAAGAAAAAAGTATGGAGTAGTTGGTAAGCTTTGTGATTTTGGATAAGGAATCATTGAAGTTGGACACACCATAAAAAAAATTAAAAAATTGAAGGTGGATAAAACTAATAAAAACTCTTTGGAGGTTAGTGTCTTCATCATGATAAAAAAAAAATATCTAAACAAATAAAAATGCATTCTTGCCCCAATTTCTTAAACAAAAATGAAAGAAAAATGAACATACAAAGACAAATAATGTAGGCTTGGACTAGAAGACAAGAATACCCACAATAAGAGAAACAAGATCCAAAGAAACAATCAAGGAAGTAGCTTGTGGTAAAAAAAGACTCTAGAGATGTCTTCCTCTAGAAGACATAAGAAAGTATTACCCTCTCTTGGAATATTAGAGGGATCAATAGCCCCCAAAAATAGTTTCTTTTGAAAATTTATATAATGAAAACAAAGTGGACATTAGATTGATTTAGGAATAAAAAATGAATGAAAAATATATTGAGATGGTGACTAAAACTATTTGGCTAGGTGCAAAGTACTTATCCTCTAATATTGTTGGTGCCTCAAGGAGCTTGATCACTATGTGGAACCCAATTTTCTTTTAAGGAAAGGAAATCAAACAATCTAAACATCATCTTCAAGTTAACTTTATAAGAATTAGGAGATCATAAAGATAAAAAACAAGCACAAGTTGTTGCAAGGTGTGTGCCCTTGTTCTCCTTGTGATGTGCAACGCAACACTTAGGTTTGTGACATGGTTTAACCACCTCTCATGGATTCATTAACTTTGGCAGTTGTATCAGGCATTAATAGGCTAATCTTTTGGTTCAATGACATCGTTTGTGCAACAATTGGTATCAAATACTAGGTCATAGCTTTGAACCCCTCACTTCTACTCGGGGGATTGTTGCAAGGTGTGCTCCCTTGGTCTCCTTGTGTTGTGCAATGCATCGCTTGGGTTTCTGACATGGATTAATCACCTCTTGTGGATTCATTAACTCTAGAAGTTGAATTGGGAATTAACAGGTTGATATTTTGGTGCAATGACAATTGTTTGTGCAACACAAGTGAACAATGTCAAATATTGTATTTAGTTCACCCAAATGTACAAATGAGGAAGCCTTTCATATATAGGAAAGGAAGAGGAAATCTACCTATCATGTGGATTGACAAGTGACCCATGAAGTGGCACAAAAGAGTAGACAAGTGTTCTATAGGTCTCAACCTATGGATCACTAGCAATGTGTAAACCAACAACCTATTTGACCAAGTCATCAACCTTGATGCCAAGTGTTTAGTGACCTTTGAGGTGAGAAGGAAAGTATTGCAACCTCAAAAGGTATGTACATGAGGTTTACCAAAAAACTTGGTATTAACCTCTAAAGGCTTAAAGGTTGCACATTCAGTTAGACAAGATGTTGTCTAACCTCATCAACCTAAGTACACTTAAGTATAGTGAATAGATAAATTATTAACTCTAACACCCCCCTTAAGTGATACTTGGGGAGATCATAAAAGTGCAAATAGATATAAATGGGTCCTGGATACAAGGCCATGTTAGGTACCTATGTACAATACAATCTCTTGCAAACAGAGAAAAGGAGAAAACCTAGTGAGAACAAAACTCCTCTCCAAAAAAGAGAAAGAGAAGGATTTAAGACCTTTAGAAAAATATGTCCCTTAATGATAGGAACATGATGGCGAAGAAGTCTTGAAGCATGTAGAAGTTGTAAACTCTTCGATGATGAACTGGTATTTGCTGGAATCAACAAATCTTCAATAAATGTAGATCAAGATAAGAGATATTAAATAGTACATGAGTGAAAATATGAACACTACTCAACCAATGTACACAAAGTCAATCAAAATCTATGAAGTCAAAAATATCTAGATAGTACTGTTATTAGGAGTACTAGAATCTCAAAATTATGATCCATTGAAATAATCCCCCATAGGAGGGATCAAAATATAAGGTTCATGAGACCTCCCAAAAAAGAAGATTCATCCACTACTTCACATCATAGTCCCCCATTAATGCTAAAAGAATAAGCAGATCAATTGAAATCGCTCGAGTGTGAAAGGAATGTAGAGATGTACAAGAAAAGAAGAAAGGGTATGCTCCAAGGCACACTCACATGAGGTGAGAATAATGAGGATATATTGTTGTGATGTTAAATAGTGAGGATCCACAACTGTGATGTCAAATCGAGGCTCTACACAACCCCCCATTACACTTTATAATTTAGTGTAAGTATAATTTTTTCAAATTACCTCCCCAAGGGACACACATTCAGTATTTACGGCATTTTATATGAGTGCATTTACAAAATTATTTTCTATTGATTTCTACAAGTTTATTATCATGAGGTGGATTAAGAAGACATAGATTAAGTTATATCTTGCAAACCTCAATAAAAGATAAAAAGCATAAAATTGCAACCACCCTTGATTATTTCTTCCCCCCCTTAATTTGGCACTTTATATAAGGAGTGCTTTGTAAATAGTTCAAATGGCATGTTGGAAGTGTTGCAAAAAAAAGCACTTTTACAAAAAAATGACACTCAATTTCGAGCTACTGAGCAAAAGTTATGAAGCTTTCAATTTTTTTACATTTACAAAATTGACTTAACCTTCTTGCAAAACAAATTCATATTGTTGAGAAATAATTTTTGCACCAAAAATTGAAAAAAGACCCCCTCTCTGCCAAAAATTGATGGTCATTACAAATGATTTGGGTAAGGTGATATGAGTCATTATTCGTTGGCATTCCATCATAACAAGGCCTAGAGAGTAGTTGCATCCCTATGTGTTGTCAGCATGAAAACATGTCACAGGCCCTACATGACAACATGCCACGAGTTCAAGTGTTGCACTACCCCACAAAAATTGCACACACCAAACCCTTGGTCCATACGACTAGCAAATTCGAAGCACAACATCTGAATGGGAAAATTTAGTGCACCCTCCAAATGGCTATGTGGGGGAAGAATCACAGGCCTTTATTTGAGCCCTCTTCCTATGTAGGAAACTTCACAACCAATGTATAGGTCGTGGGTCGATGGTGGCATGCAAACTCATGCCACCCCTTCAGAAAATTGCCCCTCCCTCATGAATTCATGCATGCAAATTTGAGAGGGCCTACAAATGACATATACAACTTCATCTTCTTTATAGGATTGAATAAGCCCACATAGAAAAAAATGCATCCTCCATAAGATCTTCAAACATCATCTCTTAAAAAAATGATTTTTCCCCTTAATCATGCCTCAGAATTGAAGGCCCAAAACTATAAATAAATTGCAGTGGTTGCATTACCAAGTCGCACCTTAGAAAAAAATGGGCTTGGGGAGATGGGTGGGGGTCTTCCTCTACCATTTTCTATGATAAATTTGTAAAATTAATGGCATACAACAACAAAACTAACAAAATAGAATGAAATTTATTTACCTAAAGGCTTGAAACTATCTCAGTCTAGCTTTGATACCATATAAGAAATAGGAAATTATAAAAATGAGAAACAAGCACAATGAACAATGTCCAATATAGTATTTAGATGAGCCAAATTACAATGAGTACAAAACCTTGCATATATAGGCAAGGAAGAGGTAATCCACCTATCATGTGGATTGACAAGTGCCCCATGAAGTGGCACAAAAGAGTAGACAAGTGTCCTATAGGTTTCAATCTTAGGAACACTTGGAATGTGCAAACCAACAACCTATTTGACCAAGTCATCAACCTTGATGCCAAGTGTTGAGTGTAACATATCTAAAGTTTACTTAGATATTTTCATCTAAGTTTTAACTCAAATTTAGTGAATAACACAAGTTTCCAAAACAAGGAAATGAATTTTTTATTTTTCAATAACATAATTACACATTGCATAAATAATTTTTCACTTGTCATTATATAAATGGTATTTCATTACATAATTCCAAATAGATGTAACTCATCTTTTCAAATACAGATTACAATTGATTCATGATCATGTTCATATACAAATTCACAACTTACAAGAGTTCAATGGTCAAGTTTTCCTCATCTAGATCACAATTCTATTCCACAAGCCTCAATTTCTGACTACAAGAGGGAGAGCATCACCCAAGCACTTTTCCTCCAACCACAGACTTAAGTGGTCCCCCACACATCTTCTTAACTGGAAGTGGCCCTACCCTTCAATGAAGAGGTTGGTATGGAAACCTCTAATAATACACATCTAAGTACCTAGTGTTGTGTCCTACATAACTAGTACAACCATACAACTATGTATCCACTCCAACTATGCATAATACTACTGACTAGCTATGCAAACCTGGATCACAATGAACTAATAACTTAGTGTAAGAAATGACTTTTACACCTGCTCTAGCCAAAATTTTCATATATCTAACAAATCCACTTTCTTGAAGTGGTGTCGTATGTTCACCCACCCTTACTCGAATTGGAAACTCAACTAACCTATGGTTAACTCTTCTCTTATTTTTCCCCCAAGGTTAACAATCACAAAAATATTTCATTCAAAAGTGATGACACACTAACATTGATTTCATAGACCCAATAGATTTGACACATTCTCTTGAATACCTTGTTACATACTTGTAACAAACTGGGACTAACTACTGCCTCTTATTCAAGTCCTTAGTTTCAATCATGAAAGTAAATACTCTCTTACTTAATATAAATTAGTTAATACTGATGAATCCATGTCACCAACTAGCCACATCTGGTCTCAATCTAAAGCATTGGCAATATGTCACTATGTATAATAATTTAGTATTAAACCTGAATTGAAGATTACTTCTTCGTATTAAGTTTCAAACTCTTTGTTTATACCTAGTATGGCTCTGTCCTTCTAGGTTGCCATGATAACCTATCTAGTAATTCATGGCATTAAATATCATTTAATTTGATATAGTATAATATCTTATGTTCATAATAATGCCCAATAATAAGTCAACATAATAAGTTATTTAACTTTTAATCATTCATCTAAGAACCTTTCGACTAATCTCTAATTTCCTCATGGTTCTTTCCAAGTTATTCTTTGCATCATTTATATAAGGTACCTACATTTGTATGTACATAGACAATCATATATCTTTTCCTTCAATATGGCACATATATTCACATGTTTAAATGTATGATAAATTCATATTCAATCTAGAGAACATTTTCTAATCGAGATAATTTTGTGCTTCTATATCTTAAAATCTCCTTGCATTATAGCTTTGGTTTACCAATATATCCCTTTGGTCAGAATATAAGATATTATCATTCAAAGATAGTGAGGACGTATTTACTTCTAATATGTGTTCTAACTCTCTTGTTTGAAAAATGATATAAACTCTATTCAAGTGTATACCCTAACCTTAGGGAATAAAATAATCTCCCACTTTCAAGGGATATAAGCAATCAAGAACGTAAGTTCTCCACCCATGGTTAAACTACCAAATAAAAATATTCATAAAATAACATTATTCCCTATATAGTAATGGCATAATACTTCTATTAGTATTTCAATCCCTTTCATTGCAAAGCAACATAACTCATACTAATAATACAAATACAACCATGTATTGCTAGGATATTAACATATTACCCTATTTAGCTTCTCTTTGCTATGTTAATCAAGCAATATAATCAAGATAGCTACTTATCATACTATTTAGATTCCCTAATCTAGCTTATATATAATCTAGCTAAATGCACAAGCTCTCATAAACTGTCCAATAGCAATAGTATGCACACAATGATAGCACAAACACTTTCAAACCTAATTCAAACTTAGTTTCAAAATTAAAAAGAGAAAGAGAAATAGATATTTCAAGCACACCTAGTATAAAATAGCTCCCAATAAGTATCTTACAACTCCTTGCTCAATGGAAAATGGCTCTACCTATGGCCTCCTCTATTCTCAACTCTCCTTGCTGCTATTACTTCAAATGATATCAACAACTAACCAACTCATCCCTTTCCTCATACTAAAACAAATACTCTATGCTCTTCAAACTCACAACTATGTTTCTCTCAATCTCACAAATATGTTGCTCTCAATCTCACAAATATGAAATATGATTTTAGAATGAAACCCTAAAATAGAGAGTTGTTGCTCTTCTTATATAATGCAAATGGAGAGATCAACTACTAAATGAAATGATATTATTGCCATCTCTGTTACTTTATAACCTGTGGGTTGTAGCTATGCATTTTACAATTGCATATGAGAATAAAAAACCAACTCTACTTCCTCCCAAGTCAATTTGGCATGCTAGGTGTAAATTTTCCATTTGCTAGCACCCTCTTAACAGTAAGAAAAAGTCATATATATTGGCACATAAAAGTTCAAAACATAATCTACTTTTATCTCTTGCTCAATTGCCTAGGTTCATGGCTTTGAAATAGATTATTTCCACATGCTTTTTACCCAGTCAAAGCTTCTTATTATATGCTACGCATGGTTTTTAAAACTCTATTTACACTTTACTTCCTTCATGGTATTCATGCCTTCTATTTCTTTGCCAACTTTGTATCTATGCTAGGCAACTTTATTGTTTATAACAACCACTATAAATGGTTTCTAAACTTTCCTATGTGTGGCATTTACCTATCTCCTTAATGCATGATATCTTTTCCATGAAATATGGCTTCCAACACATATTTTATAACAACAATAATGTGCATATAATATCATTCATGTATATATATTTTATAATATTTTCTTTATTTTATATATATATATATATATATATATATATATATTATACATATATTCATATATCTATTTTAATTAATTTAATATACATATATTAATATATATATATATATATATTACCATCATTTAAACATAACAATATATTTATATATTGATATGTATATATATGTGAATGTTTGCATACATATTGTGTATCTATGTATGGGTATATGTAAAAATTACTATCTACATATGATCATACCTACATATGTACATATGTATGCTCCATTACATATATACATACATATATATTCGACATATATATGTTCCCATATATATACTCAATACACAATGTATATCTCTTTCTCATCACAAGGGTTTTAACACTTTTACTCAAATTAACTAAATGATCAAAAACATGAAGACAACCATCCTATTATCTAACAACCATAAAGCTATCAACTTGGTTTAACACATACCGACACTAAACTTAAACTGACTCAACAAGGTTACCCTATCTGGTGCAGTGCATGTGTGCATCTACTTAGATAGACATACCGATGGTTTCTATATCAAACTTCTCTCCTAGGTGATACTCTCCCTCCCCCTCTAGAGGGTTTGAACCATTCCTGCACCCAACTTAGTGCAACATGTATGCAGTCAGCTGATACATATAAATCATATTCATCATATATCATAAGTTAATTCAAGCATCTAAAGAGTAATCCATCATAATGCATTTTCATATATTTCATTCATCCATTAAACATATTAAAGTCATAATCTTGCATTAAAAACATATTTACTCATAAAAGTAAAAGTAATTTGGTAACTTAGAAATGGGGTGTAACATTGAGTGACCTTTGAAGTGAGATGGAAAGTATTCCAACCTCAAAATAATAGCACATGAGAATAACCAAATAACTTGGTAACCTCTAGAGGTCTAAAAGTTGCACATTCAGTTAGACAAGATGTTGTCTAACCTCAACAACCTAAGTACACTTAAGTATAGTGAATAGATAAATTATTCACTCTAACACTTTGTGTTTTCATCTGTCTACTAAATTATATTTTCAAATCTAGGGTTATTTGTCAAATAGGCTTGTCAAATCACATATCAAATTTATCATCCTCACAAAAACAAAAAAAAAAACAGAAACCCTAGGAGGTTGGTCCTCCCTTGTGGCAGCAAGCTAATCATCAAACGCTATTTGGTTTATGTTTAAATGTTGAGTCAACTGAAAAGGAGATAATCCTAGTTATCCTTAGTGGATCTAGGATCAGTTTTCCTACACAACACACCTTTATATAAAAACATCCCTATATACTTAACGTTCACCCTATCCATATACCCACACATTCCTATACACTCACTTTATTTTCTTGATTATTAGTTCCATGCATGAACCGGTAGTCATCTAGCCATTTTTGTAGTTTGATCTCGCCAATTATCTATTCCAAGATGGGTATGTAGTGATGAGGACACCCTTGTAGGTATGAACTCCTCCTATCTTAATTCAAATTTAAAAATTAAAATTTGGTTAACTAGCCCCATTTATCTTTCTTTCCTAGAACTAAATAAGCACATGTTTCAATTATTTGATATGATATGTTTATGTTCAAATACATTTATTGAATTTATTGTAATAATTTTATCCCATCATCTCATAGTCAAGAAATAATCTCTTATCCATAAGCATTGAAAGAATGATCGATACCAAAACACCTAGACATTGGTGGACTTAAATTAGTTAAGAATCTACATCTTAGGCATGTACTTATTGACAGGGATCTTCATCTACTTTGTGGGGATTGATCTAAGTAAAATAGCCCTGTGACCTAATGACACTCCTCCAAGCTATTTTTAAATACCACCAATCCCCCAAAATGATAGGAAGAGTAGAGCAGATTTATATCAATAAAGCAAGTAGAAGAGATGAATTCCAAATCAAAGGCCTAGATGGGTTTAGTTACATAGGACTACATCTGGGTTACAAAAAGTTTGTATTAGATCTTTGAACTTGTCCTATAACAACGTACAAAGAATGTAAAACAAGATATGCTAAGTAGTTCAATTCAAATGACATAATATTTTAATGTCTTTATTGATTGACATGATTCTTTGATCATAAAACTGCACTCTTCTCTTCTCATTTCTATTTTATTACAAATATAGTTGTCAAAAATTCAAACACTAACTATTTATAGTTAGTCTAAATTGAATTATGCTTATAATTGTGCATTCTATTAAATTAGCGTAGATTAAACTGTAGAGATTGTTCGTTCCCCTTTTCAGTAAGCATGCTTACATAATTTAGTGTTAAGAAAACAAGTAATTGTTAAAGAAAAAATAGCATCGGCTTAGGAAGCACATGGATCTCTGTTTTTTTTCCATAAAATTTCTAAAATTCAAACTGAAACTAAAATATGTTGAATTATACAGTCCATTAAAACAATGGAATCAAAAAAAATCTTCTATATTTCTTCCGACTTTCATGTATACATATAATCATACTATTAAACGTACAAATCGTTTCTGCATTTGCTTGACTTTTTTGCCTATGAAGAACAAGGCCAGATTTTTCAAATGGTCGTTTTCTCACCCGTAAAATCAGTAAAAACGCGTAAACGTTTTCCAATTCCAAATCCAACCCTATCAATCTGGACTTGATTAGATTTTCCTGATAACTAATTTAACTGCTAAAACATGGAGAAAAAGCCGAGAAATATGATCTCTGAGTTCGCATAAATTAAGCAAACAAACAACGATGTGATTAATGGTGTCTCTGTTTCACTTTATTCTCTTAATTTGGTCTCTTTTAGTTAACATCCACCCATTTTCAAGTTCCCCTCAATTACGCTTCCAATTGGGACTGTCAGCACTCAGAAATCTGTCGGCAATCATGTGGATGGACGTCAAAAGTCTTCGCCGCCCTAAAAACAACAAACAAAAGCTGAACAATTATAATGACTCTCCGAAGTATACAGACTTATGTGTACTTTGGGAGGCCCTGGGCGATTAATTTATTAAGCTAAAACAAGTCTCGATTCGAAGGCTTAGCTTTTTCTGCTCTTTTTTCCTTCTTTAGTCACGGTGCTTTTTACTGTAAACCGACGCAGCAGACAGAAAAGGGAGATGGCAATGGCATATTCTTAGACAGGTGCAGTATGATTATCATTTTGTTTTGTTTTGATTATAAAGGACATTCAAGATTGGAAGCCCCACAGGCCCGATTTCTCTTCATTATTGACCTTCCTATTTCTGGGCAGGCAATACTTTAAATCGCCAGTTTTGTTTGCAGAAGAGAGAAGTACTTGTACAAAATTGCCATTAATGGATTCGTTCTACCCAGGGAAACGGTAACAGCAAACTGCCTTATCCAATTAAAGGGACATCACGAAGACTTTGATAAGTAAGAGGTACAGATCTAAGACTTGTTTACCAGACAGAAAATTGATTGATTCATACAACCGATAGATCTTGTGCGATGCCGTATAACCGACAGACTGATCGTTCCATCAACGTAAAAGTCCGGCAGATAGAAAAGGGAAAGATAGCTCCATTATTAAAAATTGAGCATCATGTATGTATAATTAATACTACGTACTAGTGCAGTGCATTTGGCACAGATCTAACGTGGTCAAAAGCATGTCGGAGACACAGCTGTTTACTAAATAAAAGGGTGTTCAGGAAATATAGCAGCTGTTTTCGTGGCGCTTTCAGAGGGTATCTAATGGAATAAATTGAATTCGAAAGGTACCTTATGAACAAAGATAAGATTGAAAAATATTCAGAAATTTTAAATATGAATTAAAAGATGTTGATGGTTGAGCTCCCACTGATGTATGAGGGAAGAAATATAATGACAGGGACCCTCTGGCCTTTGCTGGTACTGTTCTGGTCATTTGACGGTCTTTTATTTTATTATGTTTGTAATATGTCTTGCTTTCTGGCTCGGTCCATGCGACTCTGAATTTTTAGGCTTTGCACATGACTTTCGGTGTGCCTTTTTACCACCCACCTTTTTTTTTTAATATGTATTTCTATCTTTAATTTAATATAGACATATGCTTATTCATAAATAAAAAATTTAAATTTTAAAAAATAATAATATTATTATGATACCACTCTGGATAATCATCTATATAAATTGGCTAATTAAATTTCATAATTTTAATTTGCTGGCTGTATTTAATTTGATGATAGTAAAGATTAGTGCATATAAAATATTTATATTAATAAAATAGAAATATAATATGTTTATCACATAGAAAGAGAGTGGAAATGTATTACAGTTTAAAAGTCTATATTGAAATTACAAAGCAACAATAAAAAGTAGTTTAAATTATTAAGCTGATTTGAGTAGGAGGACTAAGGGTCCTTATCAAGGGGAGAGCTTTAAGCATCAACATATCCTAACCATATGAAATGGGTCCCAACCCATAATGAAAAAAAAAACCATTTTCCTCTATGAATTTAAAATATTCAATAACATTTTTAATACATTTCTTTCTAAAAGCCTTTCTCATAATTTATGGATTATATCTATATATATATAATAGATTATTTTATTTAAAGATAAAGATTTTTATTTTTTATTCTTTACAAATATATTTTTAATTAAAATATTTGTTACATTGTTTTAAGCTATATTTGTATGTAGGGGAGATTTTTTCGTGAAGCGGTGGGCCTTCTTTCTTGTAGGGTCAACAATCAAGGTTCAAACCTCGCGAGGTTGCTTTTTACTGTGCCAACAATGGAGATTGCTTATCTTAGTGTTAACACACCAAGGTATTATTTCTAGTAAGACTTTTGGGACGATGGCAACGATGGGCTCTCAAACCCTAGGTGACATGGGATCCTCTGTCTGTGGGTCTGATGGTGGCGGCAGTGGGTCTACAAATGGTGTTGAAGGTGCAACAAATGAAGATGATGATGCAGAGGAAGGCGCTACAGAGGATGATGATAGATCTACTAACGTTGTCAAGGGTTTTGTTGCTTGTAATAATATCTCTGATATGAGAGATAAAGAGGTGGGTTTCTATGCTCTTGAGGGTTGGGAGCTTGATTCTTGTGATAGGAATGCCTTCGATCTCTTTGAGGATGGGCTTTATGATGATAATGAATGGTTGAAAGATCTGGTTGAAGAGGAAGATGAGCTCTTACTTGATATTCTTTTAGAGGCTCATAGGAAGTCACAAGGGTGTGAGGTTTTTGGGAGGAAAGAGAAGGATGGTGCTCCTTTTTTTGGGTTGCTTAAAGGTTTTCTTATTCACCCGATTACTACTCAACAAGATTGCATGTTGCAGAGTATTGGTCTTAGCTTGGATGGGAATCTGGATGCATCTTTGGCTTCAATATTTAAAGATCTAAACATTGTTTAGATGCCTGTGAAGGATCTTAGCTTTGATTTTTGTTTGGGGAAGCTTCCTTTTTCCTCTCACATCTCTAGAGAGTTAGATGTTATAGCTTCACCTATTGGTTTTGATGATGTTAAGAAGGGACTCCTCCCTACGTGTTAGGGATTACCTATGATGGGTCGTTGGATGTTGCTACTCTTATCTAGGCTAAGGTGTAAGCTAGGACCTCTATGGTCTCAGGCCTCTCTCTTTGGATTTCTAATGTTGTGGTGGAAAAATCTATTGATGATGTGGGAAATTCTCTTATTGGGAGGTTCTCGGGCCCTCATCCAAATATTGACTTTGTTCATAGTTGGGCTCTAGTTAATTGGAAGACTTTTGGTCTATTACAAGTAGCTGTAATGCCTAAAGGTTTTTCCTTTTCTGATTCCAACTCCTTGAGAAGAGGAAGGGTTCCTTACTTGGTGGGCCTTGGTTCTTTGATAAATCTATCCTCCTTCTGAAAAATTGGACTGTTGGGTTTATGGCTTCCAAGGAAAGCTTTGGTTGGGCCCCTATTTAGGCAAGACTCCCAACAAGTTTCCTTTCAAATTTTGGGATGAAGAAATATTTTGAGGTATTGGTAATAGTCTTGGTTCTTTCTTATCCATTGATAGGATCATGAAAGACAAGAAATGATTAGTTTATATACGATTTTGTGTTTGTGTTGAATTTGGTAAGTTTCTTCCAAATAAAATTAAGATTCATTTCAAGTTGGGTGTTTGGGAGTAGAGTATCCTCTTTGATTCTTCCTCTTTGGTGTGTTCTCATTGCCTAAGAGTTGATCAGTTTTCCCGCTCTTGCTAGGTCTCCAATCCTTTGAAGACTTGTTCAGTTGAGAAGGCTTCGGGCTCCCTTGCTATTTTTCCCACTAAATTGTAAAGCTCGATAAACTTACATACTTAATAAATTATTTCCAAGAACAATGCACATTCCAAGTTTGCCTAGAAAAGTTAAACATGTATATAAAATTAACTATCCATAAGAGCTCAAAAGCAAGTCCAATAATGAATTTCATTACATACATCAAGATGGTATACAATAGATCTATTTCAATGTTACATCAATAAGCTTTCATCAATACATCTATTTCAATGTTATATCAATACATTTCTAAAGTAAAGTTACATTTAACAAATGGGCTAGTAAGCCATACAAAGTAATACAAAGAGTACATCCATAGCATATAGATTCTATGATCCTCGATTGCCTTGACACCACTGGTCTTCTTGCAAGCTAAGGCTAAGAGTGTGGTTAAGGCGCCTTTTCCTCCCAACCACAAAGTACATGACTTCCCTGGGTTTCTTCCTAACTCGAAGAAATTATTGACCCTACACGAGGAGCCTAGTAACATGGAACAATAAAGCAGGAGGGAACTCTCGATACATGTCTAATGCCTATATGCATTCCTATACTAGAAACAAAATATTTCTTGCATGCAAGATGTGGTAGAGACATATACAACATAAAAATTCTAGGCTTTTTATCCATCTATTTCAATGGTATAGTAGCTTGGCCAAGCATTCAAACATAAATGGTAGTTTATGAAAAGGCTAAACTACCATCTCTGTGTGCCCACATTCGGCATCCTGTCTTGGAAGTTTCTCATAAAGAAAGTAAATAATGCATATTTCCACATAAAATGCATACAGTTCAAATATTTACACATTCAAGAATTTTTCGGAAAACACATTGTATCTCCAAAGTTCCTTATTTAATTTGTAGAAGAAAATAATTCACAAGGAATAAAATCTACATTTGGTTTTACATCTCACCATGAACTCATTTTAATCGTTCCACTACACAACAATGGGTAAAATAATTGTAAGAATTTGTGTTCTTTTCTACTAGCATTTGAAGTATCCCACATTCTATTTCTATTTGAATGATTTAATCTAAATAATGGATTTGTGTAAATTTGAAAGAAACACTCTCCAATCAGCATTATATACATTTTAGAAATTACAGTTTTCCCATATTCTTATTGCATGTACGCATATATATATACAAAAATTCAAAAATAAATCAATTCTAACCCAGAAATTTATTAGCTTAAAACAGAAATACATGTCATTCCCAATCAGATTCCATATCCATTCATTTCTAAATTATGACTTGTTCATTCTCAAATATATATATATATATAGTTATATATATATATAGTTATATATATATATATATAGTTATATATATATATAGTTATATATATATATATAGTTATATATATATATATATAGTTATATATATATATATAGTTATATATATATATAGTTATATATAGTTATATAGTTATATATATATATATAGTTATATATAGTTATATAGTTATATATATATATATAGTTATATATATATGTATAGTTATATATATACATACTCAGAAATTATCAATATTAGAATAGAAGTATGGTTTCAAAATGTTTATCATTTTAAATCAAAAAAAAATTACTGTAGGTACAAAACCCATAAATATATATATACAGGTTCACATAGCCTCACAAAAATGTATGCATACATCGATAAAGAAGTACAAACTTTAAATTTTGAGTCAATCAAAATTTCATTTAAAAGCAAATTTATTCCACATAGGGGCCGATGGCTCCCCATGGGAGGCATTTCCTGTGGAAGGTAACGCCCTCTCCACAGGTTGTGGCCTATGGAGGGAACTAGTGCAGCCCTCCCCAATGGGGCGCGGCTGTGAAAAGCCAAGTCTTTCCTCTAAAATTTTCATTGTAGCATTACAAGTAGAATATGGTGATTCCAATATGGGATTTCAGTTCAAATATTATATATATATGCATATATACAGTATGATATATACATATATTTAAATATATAATATTAAAGTCTGAAACAATAGTTTGGCTAAAAGAACAAACTGAAATCCCAATCCTATGCATAAAATATTCAATACAAGGATTTACAGAAGTATATATATATATAAAATGTACAGGAAAGATCATACAAATTTGTATAGCCAGGATAGTGAATTTCATACAAAAAATAGAGCATTTAAACACCAAACACTCAAATACAGTGAGTATGCACCAATGGTTTCAAAAAGAAATTTAATCTTTTCTCAATACAGTCGATTATTCGCACATTTTGTAATCGAAATACATTGGAAAGGATTTAAAAACCTGAAAATTGCCTTCCATTTGAGTTTCCCCTCTATTTCTTCTCTTTTCTCATTCTTGCCTTCCTAGAAATCACTTTCTGTAGAATCTTCTTCTTCTTATTTATCCTCCTATTTTTCTTCTCTTCTTTCTACCATTTTTAATCTACTATACTCCAGAAAACTTCTACCTGGCACTAATTTTCAATTATCTTTTTCAAAGCAATCAAGAAATATTATGCTAAACTATTGTTTGTTTATGTTATTCTTTTCCCTTCCTTTTTAAAGATTTCTTTTAGTTTTCAAAAACCTAATCTTGAAAATAATAATAATAAAATTTATTTCCATGCACAATATTTATCCTCGATAAATAATAATAAAGAAATCATATTTTAGTTGCAAACTAAGTACTTATCCTCAATAAATATTTAGGAAATGCCATTTTAATTGTAAATTAAATATTCGTTCCAAGTAAATAATTAAGGAATATCATTTAATTGCAAATAAATAATTATTTTCAATAACAAACATTATTATTTATTTGCAAAATGAAATCTATAATTAAATTATAAGTAATTTATTTTTGTTTCATTGTAGTTTTATTTCACTACTAATTAATTTAATTAACCATTTTAAAATACGAACAATAAAAATAGTCAACTAAATTAAATGCTAAATGCATCTACATGGCACTAAGTGCTCATGTGTGTGCGAGAGAACCATCCTGCTTTACCTTTCCAAGAAGCTAACCTCCTCTACCTTAACCACACCCTTGGTCTTCAACAACCTATAGCTCAAGTACACTCAAACAACCATTAATAGATTAGTATCCAGGTAAAATCTAAATCAAAGCAATATAATGCATTAACCAAATAACACTATTCTATTTTTCTTCACTTTCAAAATAAACCATATTCAATACATTTCAACTTTTTCAAAATTAAAATTTAAGTGTTTTCTTACTTCATCTCACAAAACACCATATTATTATTTACTCAACCACACACATTCAATCATATATCAAATCCACATAAAACAAAAGCAAACAACATCATAGTTTTAGATGTGACATCCTTCCCCACTTGGAAGAGACATCATCTCGATGTCTTATTACAAAACACCCACACAAAATAGAGTCTAAAACATTTAGTGTATCGTAAGTCACAATATGCAAGAAATAAAAAGTATAACAGAATCTCAATTGCGGGAAATATCTCTCAATATCTTCTGCATTCTCCCAGGTGGCACTATCCATCGAATATTGGTCCCACTAGACCCTATACTTCATAATATCTTTGTTCTGCACCCTAACGTTATGCCTTTCCAAAATCATGATGGTATCTACTAGCATCACCCCTAAATCTTGAACCTGCAATGCATGCCAGTCAAGAATATGAGTAACATTCGGATGATATGGCTTAAGCACTGAAACATGGAAGACATTGTGTATGCAGGATGGAGTCAGCGGTAGAGAAATATTTTATGCAACTAGATTAATAACCTCCAAAACATCAAAAGGCCCAACATATCTAGGGGAAATTTTAGATCCCTTGCTGAAAGAGATTGAACTCTTCTCCAGCTGAACTCTCAAGAAGACCTTATCTCCCACTAAAAAATTTCTAAAATTTTTGTTCCTATCAGCAAAACTCTTCTAACGATCTAAAGCTTGTTTCAACTTTTCCTTGATTAGCTTCATCTAATCCTCCATCTCTCTCAACATCTCAGGCCCAATAACAATCTTGTCTTCCACCTTGTCCCAACTAATAGGTGTACGACATTTGTGACCATACAAAGCCTCGAAGGGCGTCATTCCTAAGGAGGTGTGATAGGAGTTATTATAGGTGAACTCCACTAAAGGTAGGTACTCCTCCCACTTAAATGTTGTTGAACATCCATATAATACATCCTGAGGAGATCCTATACTACCTAATTTACCCTTTCCTACTGGCCATCAGTTTGCGAATGATAAGCTAAGATAAAATTCATCTGAGTGTCACATTCTAAGATGATCATCTTTGGCACTCCATGCAGCCAAAAAATACACTGCACAAACTTATTTTCTAAAAGAAAGGATCCATCCTTAAAATTCCCAGGAATGAAGTGAGCTACTTATGTCAATTTATCTACCACAACCAAGATGACATCATGTCAATTTTGGGTCATAGGAAACCCTTAAATAAAATCCATAGTAATTATCCGTCATTTATACTCTAGCACTCTATGTGGATATAGAAGTCTCGCTAGATGTACATGCTTGGACTTAACTCACTAGCATTCCAAACATCGGGCTACAAAAGTAGTAACATCTCTCTTAAGTCCTAGCCAGAAATACAATGGTTTGAGTCCCTCTACCTTTTTTGTCACATTAGGGTGCCCTAAATATGGTGCATTATGAAATTCTTCTAGTACTAGCTCCCTCAATCCCATTGTGTTAGGAACATACGTTTGTCCCTGGTACCTCAAGAGTCCATTAGTCTCAAACATATATCCAGCATATCAATGATCTGAAGGGTTCTGCTCTAGGGCTTGTTTTACCCTTTCATGATGCTCATCCCTTGGAAAATCTTGAATCACCTGCTGTCTAAAAGTTGACCTTATAGTGACCATCATTGCAAGATGTCTCCTCCTACTTAAGGCATCTGCTACTCTATTTTCTTTTCCTTTTATATATTCAATGCCAAAATCATACTCACTCAAAAACTCCAACCATCGTCTCTAACGAGCATTCGGGTTGGGCTAAGTAAAGATATATTACAATCTTGAATGATCTATTTTTAATTCAAAAGGCTTCCCCAAAAGGTAGTGCCTCCACATCTAAAGAGCGTGTACTATGGTAGCCAACTCCAAGTCATGTGGTGCATAGTTCAATTCATGTTGTTTCAATTTCCTTGATTCGTATGCCACCACTTGTCCATCCTGCATAAGGACTGCTCCTACACCCTCTCCTGAAGCATCTATTATCATTGTAAAGTTCCCATTTGGATCTAGCACAATCAAAATAGACCTGCAGAAGTAATTTTTTCTTTCAACAACTGAAAATCCTTCTCACACTTGTCTCACTCCATTCAAATTTCTTTCCTCTCCTTTAGAGTGTGGTGATGGGTGTTGTGATGGTTGAGAATCCCTTGACAAATTTCCTATAATAACCGATAAGTCCCATAAAACTTCATACTTCTGAAACATTTTACGATACTGGCCACACCACAATTGCCTTAATTTTATCTAGGTCCACTGCTATCCCATCAACTGATATAACTTGTCCCAAATAGCACACCTCAGTTTGGTAGAAAGTGCATTTTGACAACTTCCCATAAAGCTTGTGATCCCTCAAATGCTGCAACACTATCCTCAGATGTTTGTCATGCTCTTCCTCTAGTTTAGAATATATTAAAATATCATCAAGGAAAATTAGGACAGTTATCTAGGCAGTCTCAAAAGATGTTGTTCATCAAATTCATAAAGGCTCCAGGGGCATTGGTTAGCCCAAACAGTAACACCGTGAATTCATAGTGCATGTATCTCATCCTAAAAGTAGTTTTGAAAATATCATCATCTTTTATCCTCAATTGATGGTATCCTGACCTCAGATCAATCTTTGAGAATACCTTAGCCCCTTTCATTTGATCAAACAGATCATCTATCCTAGGGAGCAAGTATTTATTTTTTATGGTAACCTTGTTAAGCATTCTATAGTCAAGGTACAACCTTAAGGTCCCATCCTTCTTCTTTACAAATATGACAGGAGCTCCCCATGGATACACACTTGGCCTTATGAAACCCTGATCAAGAAACTCTTGTAACTGGGCCTTCAGTTCCTGCAATTCAATAGTGTTCATCATGTATGGTGCCTTAGACTGAGGCTCAACTCTAGGTATCAAAACTATTGAGAAATCAAATAATTGCTTAGGTGGTAGTTTATTCAACTCATCAGGAAAGACATCTTGAAATTCCTTCAGAATAGGATGGTCATTAGCTGATGACTCCAAACTATCGGTATCCCTGACCTTTACTACATAGATAGTGCACCCTTTTCTGCTAGCCTTCTTTAGCTACATGGCAGAGATATGCCTAAGTTCTAAGGGCCTTTTTATACCATGAATATCAACATAGTTACCCTGGTCGTCAAAACACTTCACTATTTTCTCTTCACAATCAACTAGGGCCTTATGTTTAGTAATCCAATTTATCCCCAAGATCATGTCATAAGACCCCAGAGGTGCTACATACAAATTGACCTGTGTCTCAAAGCTAGGAAGTTCAAGTTCGCTGCAAGCTAGACATTGCTCCACTATTCTCTCTACCTGATTTCCATATTGGACCTTCCATGAATTAGCCATATATTAGGGTTTAACTGATAATCTAGAGATAACATGAGGATCTACAAAACACTCCATGGCTCCAATATCAATTAAGATAGAAACATGACATCCAAAAATCTTACCTGAAAGCTGGATAGGTGTATCCTGGTAGTCATCTTGGTGATTATCAACCATCGCATGGATGTGATGTTGATTCCTATTCTTCTAATTATTCACTCTCTAAGTACACACACTGGCATAGTGCTCACCACCACATGTATAACAACCTCTATATGGTGCTCTAGGTCTGTCTAAAGCATCTTTCTTGTTATTATTGTGGTTATTGTAATTTTCCCTCTTATTGTTGTTTTAATTTCCATCATTATAGTCTTAATAATTATTAGCCTTCTTGAGATTCCCGATTTTCTTGTTATTGTTGTTGCCCTAATTGTTCTGATTCTGATTATTGTTATTTTTATTGTTTCCTTAAGATTTCCTATTTCCATATTTAGCATCCCTGCTCTTCCCATAATTTTCAACCTATTGTAACTTCTTTTCCTACTTGGTTTCTTTTTCAAAAGCCTCATCCATGGTTCCAGAAGGATTATGAATGTCTACTTTAGCTCCAATTTGAGGCCTAAGCCCCAAAATGAATTTACGAATCCAGAACCTCTCATCAAGCTAGTACTGAGGTACATATTTGAGCAAATAGGAAAAAATTTCCCAATACTGAGTTACTATCATTTCCCTTGAGTGAGAGTCTCGAATTCAGTTATCTTTTTGTCAAAACATGACTGTGGTGGCCACCTTTTCCTAAACAACTGCAGAAATTGTTCCCAAGTCACCTTGCCATGCAAAAAGTGTTTTTCTGCCTTTTCATTCTCCCACCAAGTGGCAGCTTCACCAGTGATTTTATATGATCCCCATTCAGCCTTAGTCTCATTGGAAAAAAATTGTAGGGAAAAATACTTCTCCATCTCAATCACCCATGCTTCTACCCTATCTCCAAATTTTTTTCCATCAAATTTTGGTGGGGTGACCTTCTTGAGGTCCTTTCCCAACTCTTCAGCCACCTTACTTAGGTTTCCTTTAGTCTCAAGCTATTCTGCATTTGAATTTCCTTCCTTTCCACTAGAATTCAGCCCTTGTTGGCCTACTCACCTTTCTTGTTCTAGGTTATCAATCCTGGCCTCCTATCGACTCAACAAGGCTAAGATCTGATCCAACCTATCATTTTTATTCGCACAAGATCCACCTCCACATTGATAAGTTCTAAAATTCATCATAATCACTCTAGAAAATATAACATTAAGCGTAATTAGGCATAGGTCCTAGAGTTTAACCTAGACGCTCTGATACCAAAATGTAAAGTTTGATAAACTTACATACTCAATAAAGTATTTCCAAGAACAATGCACATTCCAAGTAAGGGAAAAGTGAAACATGAATATAACATTAACTATCCATAAGAGCTCAAAAGCAAATCCAATAATGAATTTCATTACACACATCAAGATGGTATACAATACATCTATTTCAATGTTACATTAATAAGCTTTCATCAATACATCTATTTCAATGTTACATCAATACATTTCTGAAGTAAAGTTGCATTTAACAAATGGGCTATGTAAACCATACAAAGTAATACGAAGAGTACATCCATAGCATATAGATTCTTTGATCCTCAACCACCTTGACACAACTGGTCTTCTTGCAAGCTGAGGCCAAGAGTGTGGTTAAGGCACCTTTTTTGCCCAACCACGAAGTACATGACTTCCTCGAGTTTCTTCCTAACTCAAAGAAATCCCTGGCCCTATACAAGGAGCCTAGCGACCTAGAACAATAAAGTACGAGGGAACTCTCGATGCATGCCTAATGCCTATATGCATTCCTATACTAGAAACAATATATTTCTTGCATGCAGGATGTGGCAGAGACATATATAACATAAAAATTCTAGGCTTTTTATCCATCTATTCCAATGGTACATTAGCTTGTCCAAGCATTCAAACATAAATTGTAGTTTATGAAAAGGCTAAACTACCATCTCTGTGTGCCCACATTTGGCATCCTATCCCAGAATTTTCTCATAAAGAAAGTAAATAATGCATATTTCCACATAAAATGCATACAATTCAAACATTTACACATTCAAGCATTCTTCGGAAAACACATTGTATCTCCAAAGTTCCTTATTTAATTTGTAGAAGAAAGTAATTCACAAGGAATAAAATCTACATCTGGTTTTACATTTCATCGTGAACTCGTTTTAATCGTTCCACTACACAACAATAGTTAAAATAATTGTAAGCATTTGTGTTTTTTTCTACTAGCATTCAAAGTATTCCACATTCTATTTTTATTTGAATGATTTAATCTAAATAATAGATTTTTGTAAATTTGAAAGAAACACTCTCCAATTAGCATTATATACATTTTAGAAATTATAGATTTCCCATATTCTTATTGCATGTACGCATATATATATAAATTCATAAATAAATCAATTCTAACACAGAAATTTATCAACTTAAAATAGAAATACAAGTCATTCCCAGTCATATTTCATATCTATTCATTTCTAAAGTTTGACTTGTTCATTCTCAAATAAATATATATATATATATACTCAAAAATTATCAATATTAGAACAGAAGTATGGTTTCAGAATGTTTGTCATTTTAAATCAAAAAAATTTACTTTAGGTACAAAACCCATAAATATATATATATATATAGGCACATAAATATACATTTATGCTACTGTATGTATATATATATATATATATATACATACATACATATATATATACAT
>VDFB02309711.1:0-47846 GCA_007258455.2 Sequoia sempervirens | reverse complement strand
AAATATATTGTCAGAGATACTTTGAAAAAGTTGACTGGTATTGATATTTTGTGCCTCTAGGAAGTTAATTTTTTTGGATTTTTGCTTGCTTCGGCTTGTCGGTCTATCTAGCCAGCCAGTTCTATGTTCAGTACCACCCACGAATCTAGGCGTGGAGGAGCTGTCACTCTTTTGTCTCCACGGTAGCACTCTAGCGTGGTCGAACATGGGTCTAATCCCATGCAGCGGCTTGTTTGGATCCTACTCAATATTGATAATCATTCTTTCAGGGTCATTAATGTTTATGCCCCGAATGATACTGTGGAGCGCTCTTTACTCTGGCGATGGATTGTTGACTCATTGCCAGTCACCACCTGGATTTTATGTGGGGACTTCAACATGGTTGAGATGGCCTGTGATAAAGATGGCATCCTGCCCTTCAGATGGGCAACTGGCGAACGTGAGGCGTGGTTTTACATGCGTAATAAATTGGGGCTTTTTGATCCCAATATTGGTCACCGCCATTCTCATTCTCCCTGGCACACCTGGTGCAATTTCAGGGCTGGTTCTGACAGAATTTTTAAGCGCCTCGATCATGCCATGATCTCGGCACAATCATTCTTCTCCTTCGCCAACTCTTCCCTTCTGGTTAAGCCAATAATGGATGTGACATTATATGATAACTTCCCCATTAGTTTTCGCATTGAATGGGAGACTAGACAGCCTCGCACGTGCAAGACACAATTCTTCCTCAACACTTCTCTTCTCGGCCATAAGGCCACCCTGGCCCACATTCACATAATTTGGAACTTGGAATGCAGGCCAGCTCATAGTACCGGTTGGATTACGTGGTGGAATGATGCCATCACCCATACTGCTTGCTTCTTGCATATTTATGGGCGCCAGCTGGCCATCTTTCGTCGGCGGTCTTACGAGGCAACCACAGCTAATTTGCTCTCAGCCAACAATGCCTTAGCAGCTAGCCCTTTTTCTCCAACTTTGTAAGTTAAAGTTGCAGAATTACAGCACAAAAAAGCAAGTTGCAGACAACTACACCGCTAGAGGCGTGCAAATCAAGGCCCGTTTGCATTGGCTCAAAATTGGTGATCATGCCTCTAAGGAGTTTTTCTTGGCCTTACGGGCCAGGAACTCCTCTCCAGGCATTAAAAAGATTAAAGATGGCGTACAGCTCCTTTCGGAGCTACCTGACATTATGCAAGATTTTGTGTGTCATTACGAGCAAGTTTTCACTTCCCAAGACCCCATGCCTGAGCGCCAGCAGACCCTCCAAGATTGCCTTGCTGTCGTGCCACATAGGTTGTCTGCAGCCCAGAAGAAATTTTGTGATCAGTTGCTTACGCTTGATGATCTGAAAGAGGCTTTACATTCCATGGCAGATGATAAAGCCCCTGGGCTTGATGGCTTTCCCTGTGAATTTTACAAAGCTCTTTGGGACTGTGTGGGTCCCAACTTGTTTCAGGTATATTTAGAGGCTTTTCATTCCAATTCTTTAGGAGAGCTAATAAATAAAGGGAATATTAAGTTCATACCTAAAGCCGGTGATCCTGAGGATATTTGTAATTGGCGGCCTATTACGCTCCTTAATGTCTCTTATAAAATCATTGCTAAAGCTCTTGCTTTAAAAATCTGCCATCTTCTGCCCCTCATTGTGCATCTAGAGCAGACTGGGTTCATCAAATCCAGGTATATTCTGGATAATATCATCGCCGTCTGGGAAGGTGTGGAGTGGGCCCGACGCTCCAACTAGAAAGCTTTATTCATTAAGATTGACTTTGCCAAATCCTATCATCGCATTGAATGGCCTTTCATTCTTGCCATGTTGCAAGCTTTGGGTTTTGGGCCCAATTTTATTCAATCTGTTCGAATGCTCTTTGCGGATGCCGAGTAGCCTGCATCACCATCCAATGGTCGAAAGTCCTCTGCCTTTGGCCTTTTCTGTTCCATTCAATAGGGTTTCCCTTTGGCTCCCTCATTGTATGTGCTTGCTGCTGAAGGGTTTGGTTATTTGTTGGCTAATGTAGCCTCGTTGCAGCGCGTCAAAGGCATTTCGTTGCCAAATTCCTAGTTGCAATTGCTCAATGGTCACTTTGCAGATGATTCCTTTCTCACTCTCCTAGAGGAAGAGGAGACCATTCACGGGTGATCCAGTGCCTTAATGTGTTATGTCTTGCGTCTGGCTCCGCCATTCAGTGGCACAAGACACTTTGCTATCAGCAGTCTGTCTTGCCTTTCCCTACTTGGCTGCAACCTCTTGGCTGGAAGTGGATCAGGCCAGGCGAAATTTTCTAATTTTTGGGCATTCCTTTTGCTTTCCAAGCTTCTCTGGCGGAGCTTTGGCAGGTTGTGCTTGCTTGGGTGGAGAAAAAGCTGACTTACTGGATCACCAAACCTCTTTCTTTGGCAGGGAAATTCCAGATTTGCTCTAAAGTTTTGGCTGCTACCCATGTTTATTATTCTTCTTGTTGGGCGCCTTCTAAAGCTGCTTATAGCAAGCTTGAGAAATTACTTCGTGATTTTCTTTGGGCCTCCTCTGATACTCATCATGGCTTCCATCGTGTTGCCTGGGATTTCTGTTGTCTCCCCAAGGACTCTAGAGGCTTGGGTTTGCTCTCTACCCAGAGGTAGGGAATTGCTCTATGTGTCAAATGGGTGATTCGTGCTCTCACGGGTGACGAGGCTTGGAAAATTCTCCTTCGCCACTGCATTCAGTCTGGTTTCCTTGCCAACAGACCTTCCTGGAAAGGAATTGGCCTTCAGACCCTTCTGGTTATGAAAGAGCCAGTTCAGATAATTGGTACATTTGTTTCCAAAAGCATTTGGTGTGCCTGGGAATCTGTCAAACCCTAGCTCTGGTGGTCTGGCTTCGGCTTTCGAGACGAGCTCTCCCTGAACCAGCACAATGTGTGGTGGTCACCCCTTTTTACCAAAAATGATCAGCCTTTGGCTAAAGTGCCTTGGCTTAAAGCTCTCAGATTTCACAAATAGGGTATCCAAACCCTCCATCAGCTTTTTCTCAGACCTGCCATGTGCATCATGCATTGGGACGAGTTTCGTGCCTTATATAGTTTTCATAACCAGGACCGTGCTACTTTTGAGGGTCTGGTGAGTGCTATCCTAGATGAGATGCTTCACAAAATTGGTATTTGTGGGCCCAAACCATGGTGGAAAGACTGGAAATGGTACCCAGATACTCCTTTGAGAAACTACAAGCCTTGGCTTGGCTATAGGTGGCTTTCGCCTCACTTTCCCATTATCCAGAGTCTGAATCAGAGGTGGTTTCTCCAATCTCCAGCTCCTGTCTCGAGTAAACGATTTTCCAACACTTGGTCTGCAAGTGTTGAGCCGAAGATCGCCCATTTTGCCTGGTGTATTCTTTTCCAGGGCTTGCCGGTGGGCTCTCGACTTGTTCATTTGGGGGTTCCGAACCCTCGGTGCCCATTCTGTGGGCAGTCTGAGACTTTTATGCATCTCTTTTGGTTTTTCCCTCGGGCCCAACAATATTGGACCTGGATACATGATTTTTTTCGGCCATTTCGGTTGGAGTTGTTCTCTTGGCACATGATTCTACTGGGGGATTCACCCTGATTCCCAACAAAGTATACCCAGCTTTGGCACACTTTCAGGGTGGAAATCCTTTTTACTATTTGGAAGGATAGAAATGCCTACATATTTGCTCATTCTCAAATGGATTGTTTGATTTCTATGTATTTTAAAGCTGTTATTTGCTCTAATGTATTATTCCAGATACAGGTGCAAGCCAACAAAGTGGCGTTAGAAGTTGCTCACCTCTAGGTTCTCCTGGACCATTGGGGCAATGCCCTGTGCACTGTGGCCCGGGTCCCTGACTCGCTCTCTTCCTCCCGCCACCAGTCGCCCTCTCGGGGCCGGTGGCGGAGTGGTTCCGCTCGCCCCCGCTCTCAGCCTCCGCCTCGGCGGGACTCCCGCCCCCCTCGGTGTGCTCGCTCTCCTCCCCCGCGGGCTGGCCAGGGGTGGTTCTCTGGTGGGCCGTCAAGGAGTGGTGGCGGTTGGCCTGCTCCTGGTACTACCTCTAGTTCTAGTTGGCCAGATACAAGTAAAGTCTTTACGCGGCTGGCCCTTGCAATCTCGCCCCGGCACGAGGAACAAGTTAAAGAAAAATATGACGATGGTTGGGCTCCTCCTGACGTCAATCCTGACCACGCTGATGTATGGGGGAAGAAGGATGACAGAGACCCTCCTGGCTCTGCTGGCACTGCCTTGGCTGCTTGATGGTCGTCTTTTAATATTTGTTATTTTGGACTTCTGGGCTTGACACATGATTTTTTGATTTTCTGGGCTCTGCCCATGTGACCTTCGGGGTGTGCTTTCTTACCACCCAAACTTTTTTTGTGAATATGTATTTAATCTCTTTATTAATATAGATTAGCGGCTTACTCATAAAAAAAAAAAAAATCGGCATGGTTTCCTGCATGAGACAACTTTCCAGCCAAAAGCTACGACAAATATAGGCTCCATATGATTTAGTTTTAATACCTAAAAGTTGTTATCCAAAACTTCATGATTTGCAAGGTATGTAAGCCAAATACAACGGTATTTTGTGGGGAGGTGGGGTCCAACTCAAGCCGCCAAATATTTTCAAATAGTTGCTTTTTCTCAAACAATTTTCACAAGGTTATGCATATGCTGTATTATGGTGTGTTAATAATTATGAGAAAATATTTATAGGAGTATCTAATGATTAAGTCATATTAATAATTATAAATTTATTTTTAAATCAATAAAATTTTATTATGATTGTCATATAAGTAGATTGTGTGTCATGAATATTCTTGAATAAATGATTAAATGTGATTCATTGAAAGTGACATTGAAATAGATATTGATTTATTAGCTTTGACATGAAAATGACACCTAAAACTAATCTTTTGAAGAAAAGTGATAGGAGATTACGTAAATCAAAATAACTTATTTTCATGGTGATGCACCTAATTGTTAAGCTAACCTATAAACAACTTTCAAACACGAGTTAATTAATTGATAAATCTAAACTCATACTACTCAACCACTATATGCTTCTTGCATAATTGTTTCATAAGGAGATTTAAAAGATGTTGAACCCTTAGAAGGAAAAATGGCTCTCACAACTAAAAGTATCCACAAATTCTTAATACAGCTTATGACCTGTGATATACACATATATCTCGGCAAAAAGGTGCTAAGTTGATACATAAAATATAGGGAATTAAAGAACATTCACAAGTAATTCCAATAATCGAACACATGCACACAGTGAAACAGAGGAATTGAGAAAGTGAAAGCTCATCTTTATTGTCTATCCATGATGTATACTGTCGTACAAGCCAAAGTATTGAGTTACAAAAGTTTGCAAAAACTGCCAAAGGACTTCCAAAATCACTAAATGTAGAAACTGCATTATTATGAACTCCTCTGCAAAAAATGAGTCAAAATGACTAAGTAGCTAAGCTCTAACTTGTTCCACCAAATAAGATTCTTGAAACCTCAATTTCGTAAGCCCTCACAAACCCTAAAATCTAGCATGTAAATCTTCTCAAAAAGAGTTCATAAAGGATTGAAAAGGTCAATTTGACCAAGTCTTACATGATGATTCTTCAAAACACCCTTCAAAAACTCCAAATTTGTCTCCAAAGCAAACAAATCCTCCTATATATCCTCCTTATGTCTTCTAACTAAAATCAACTTCCCTCTATTCTCTCCATGGTAATAAATTCAAATCTATCCCTCCTTTATGGCCTTTTTGACTTAATTATCCTATATGCTTTTACTAAGCATAAAGCTACTAAGTTTTTTCAACATACAAACTAGCTTAGCATAAGGATTACATTCGACAAAGTAATTTATAATGGCATTACTAAGTCAAATGTATTACATTTGAATTGCAAAAATGTATAAGGTAATAAAGCTCATAAAAAAGGCCCTTGCGTCGATAACATGGATGAAGGGGTATTAGTTGGCATGATGCATATAATTTAAAAGTTAGAGAAAAAGAATGTCTAAACTTTCATCAGCATATTAGGGTTTGAAAACCCTAATGGTCAAAACACAACGCATCTTCATTTTCATTTTAGTATTATGAAAAAACACAACTTAGAGGGGCATCGCCATGACTGAACACAGATTGGGCTCAAATGTTGCTGGAAATGAGGGCTTCCTGAAGGGTTTTCTGGAGTTATTTGTTGTGTTGATCACAGTGAGTTTCATTATTCTGTGTTTGCTTGCACATTCACCTAAAATTTGCACTTCTTTGTTTCTTTAACCATTTAAGAAATGATGGAGATTTTCCTTTTAAGAAAAAACTTTGATAATGTGAAATGTGCGACGCCTTAGAAGAGGAAATTACATCATTGCATCTCTTTGTTGCTTATTCATTTCCTTCTGGCCGCCATTAGAGATTTTCGATTTGGATATCTGAGAAAGCATCTCCTGTATGCTATTTTATTTTGTTTTTGAGTCTGCCATTTTGGAGCTTTGAGACTTTGGCCATGACCTTCGAATGCATTTCTCCATGGCCAAAGGTTTTTGTGATTCTAGTTTCAGTCATGGGTATCTGGAAGATTCTACATTATCAGTTGTTCATTATGCTCTACATATGCACTGTTTTTCTTATTTGCATTTTAATTTTAGTTTATAATATAGAAAATGAAAGCCCCTTTGCATATCATCTTGCCTTCTTCTGAGTAAAACTCAAAAATACCGCATCCTCATCATTTTTTATGCACAAGTATTCAAGGGATTTTGTGTGGCACAGGAAACATTTACTTTTTTTTGTAGATTTCATTTGATTCATGATGATCTTCATAGTTTCCTTTTAAGGGCCACGACCATTCCCATTGAATTGGAGAAATGAACCCAGGTTGCGAGCTTCATAATCCTAAGCCAAAAGTTTGGTGCCTTTACAAGTCGTGCTCCTTCACATTCTTATACCTCTCTTGGGGTTTTACTGTCACAGGATACTTCATAGCTTGAGAGGGTTATGAAACATGTGTATTTGCTTTGCATTGGATGGATTCTCTCTTCATCTTTATTATGAAAATGATCAATATCTCATAAATGAGAGTTATTTTGGTTAAAGTCATATACTTTCATGCAATCTTTTCTATTTCCTCATGAATGCCATGTAACTCAGAATAAACTTATCAATTGCCATATTCTTTTAATAAATAAAAGAACATACTGCTACTGGTATAGAAACACAGTTAACTCTTTGCACATGAGTGCCCATTATATATATCTGGAAGCAATTCCTTCAGTGTGCATCATTGACACTAGGAAGTAAAAATTCATGAATAGCTTTGTTCCTGTGATTGCACTATTTCATCAATATACCCTGTCCAATGTAGATTTTGTTGAAGTCTGCCCCTTCATAACTATCGCATTTTCCCTATGATTCTTATGCATAATTACTCATTTGAAGGAAAGTATTTGACTCTTTCCTGAAAGAGATAATTGCAACTCATTTCATGATAAATAGGTACAAAAAGAACAAGTTGTTTCTTTGTAAGCTTATTGTATGTCTTTCTCTATGATCTGCACTGGTACCTTAGCTTCATTTACATTTGAATACTCACTATTTGAATTGACAAACATTGTTATTGAATTTGCATTGAATGCACTGAAATACAACTAAAAGTTGTGCATATATAATGAGTTGAGCTCAACCCTCGTGGGAGCCACATTTATCTCCACTCATTTGATCTGAAAATAATTGCACCTGTATTTGCACATGGAACAAACAAGTTAGAAAAAATGATTGTCTTTTGTGTATACGTTGACCAAATGATTTTCCTAGACACCTAAGGCATTCATTGATCTTTGATGCACATGGAGATGAGTTAATACATGCATAGGTGGATGATAAAAATGATCGTGTATGGTTATGACCTTTCATTGCTTAGAATACAACTCTAATACATTGCTTGACTACCAGAAGAACAGGAGCACATGGAAATTAGGAAGGACAAGCAACGAGGAGAACACTGAAGCGAGACAAACATCAACCAGTCATTCAAGCAATGACTGGTCATCCCTCTTACATGCACATTTATTTTGCTTCATTTATTCATGTATTAATTCATCTTTATTTGTATCAAGGAAAAGTTAGTCTCATGGCTTGCTATGTGAGACACATGTATCTTATCACATTCAATAAAGATTACATTTTCAGAAAGATGTGAATCTTCCTCTATTACATGCATGTGTATGAATGTAATGATCTGTAGTTGTAATCTTTTCAGATTTTTAATTTATACATTTGAATGTAATGAAGAAGGTTAATAAAATGTACCATTCATTTTGAAACATAGATAGCTCATCCTGATTGAGCCTGTAGGTGAAAATCTGGTAACATTTTTGGTGACATCTACTGAATGTTTGCCTACTAAACATAAAAACTAGTGCCCTAGACTTTTCCATTGGGCTTGGAGTCATTAAGAAAACTCAGGAACAGACCTAGAGCAGTCTTGTGCATGGCTATAACTCATTTGTGACTTATTTGAATAGATTAGGTTATTTAGAAATTATTGAAAATAGGAAAATACATAAGGGAAACTATCTACTGTGCTGGAACAACACTTAGGGAATGAAACAACAACTAAACTAGAGTGCAGTGGCACTTATTGAAACCATAAAACCTAACCTAATATGTACAATGATAAATCATACCTCAAAACAACATTTGAGGTGAATCCCATTAACTAGGATTGGCAATATTTCTCCATCCATGCTTGAAAGTTGGAATGCAATATGCTCCTTGCATTCAGTGATAATAAATGGGCCTACCCAGAAATGATCAAATTTTGTATGCTTGCCTGGTCCACTTTTAAGCACATCCCACTTGAGAACAATATCACCTTCTTTGAAAATCTTGGCTGTAGCTTTCTTATCAAATATTTTCTTTGTTTGTAGCTGATGATACTCCAAAGTTTTCATTACTTTGTCTCTTATTTCTTCAAGCTCCATGAGCTCTGCGTATCTTACAGACATTGGGTCCTATTCTTCCAACATTTCCAACTGGTGAACAATATCTAGAGCTGGAAGCTCTACAGATAGGGGTAATCTGGCCTCTTTACCATAAACAAGTACATACAGTGAGTTACCAACTGATCTCTTAGGGGTTATTCTATCTGCCCAAAGTGCAGATTTCAATATGGTATGCCAAACCCTTTGATTCTCCTCCATGGTCCTCTTAATGATTATGATCAGATTTTTATTTGTACTTTCAGCTAAACCATTACGTGTGGGTAATAATTGGAGGAGGTATTTAAATGAACTCCATGTTTAACAGCCCAATCTGTAACTCTTAACCCAACAAATGCAAGAGCGTTATCAGAAATAATGGAGTTAGGAACTCCAAATCTGGTGACTATATCTTCATAAAAGCTCAGAACAGAAGATTCATTAGCTTCTTTCAAAGCTACTACCTATGTCCACCGTGTAAAATAGTATGAGGTTGTAAGCACCCACTTGTGACTAGCACTGGATGAAGGATTAATTGGTCCGATAAAGTCAATGCCCCATCTCATGAAGGGTTGCTCTACCTGGATTGGATGTAAAGGCATAGCAGACAACTTTTCTTTTCCTGCAAATAAAGCACATTTAACACACTTTCTTGACCATGCATATGCATCCTTAAATAAGCTGGGCCAAAAGTAACCAACCCTCATGATTTTCCAAGCAGTTTTCCTTGGAGCAAAATGACCTCCTGAAACTCCATCATGAAATTCATGAAGTACCTTTTCTATTTGATCAATATCAATACACCTTAACAAGACACCATTCAGATCTTTCCTGAAAAGAATATTGTCGATGAGGACGTAAGGAATTGATTGTAATCTGAAGTATCTTCATTTTTCTTTGTTTAGACCTGGTGGACATTCACCAGTTTGAAGAAAGCGGGTCATTTCTTGAACCCAACTTGCTGTTAATGTAGGAGTAGCGTTCTGAATTTCATTGTCATTAACAAAAACAAATTTTGATTCTAATTTTTGTGCATCTTCAAGGGTTGAGGCAAGTTGCTCACAAAGTCCTCTACTTTTGACAAGTTTTGTAATCTTGATATCAACATCAAACTCCATTACTTTTGTGATCCACCCTGCTCTTTTCTCACTCAGATCTTTGTTTAACAAAAAAAATTTCACACTTGGGTGTGCAACTAAAAGATGAATCTTGTTATTGGAGATTAGAGGCTTAATTTTTTTAAAACTTATGATCACAACGAGAACATGTTTCTCAACAAATGTATATTTTTCTTCATAGTTAGCAAGTCCTTGACTAAAGAAAGTTGTTGGCTATTCTAAATTCAATCCATTCACACTACGGAACAGGCATAGCATGAAGTCAGCTAATGCATACAAAAAGTCTTTGAGAAATCGGTTACGAGTGTTGAATACAGTAACGCTAAAACTTCATACGATTTCTTCAAAAGCATTTTGGCTATGGTCCAGCTAAAAGCATTCTTTTAAGCGCGTAAGTCGAAAGTACATCAAATTTGCAATCTCTGAGATGAATCTCGCCAAAAGTTGGTTCTCTAAAGAAACTCACAATCTCACTATATTTGGAAATGCGGTTTATGAACTGCAAAAATACTCTTTTTAGGATTGAGAGATATTCCATATTCTCTACATCTTTCAAAAACTTGCTTAAGATGTGATAAATGCTCATCCGCATCCTTTGAATAAACAGTTACATCATCTAGATAAATAAGCAAAAAATTCTGAATTAAATTCTGAAACGCCATATCCATGGCACGTTGAAAAGTGGCACCAGCGTTAGATAAGCCAAAAGGCATTCTCTTGTAAGCCATAGTGCCCCATTTTGTTGTAAATGTTGTTTTATATTGATCTTCTTCTTTGACTAAGATCTGGTTATAACCAGAATACCCATCCAAAAGAGAAAATCTCTCAGAACCAGCAACAACTTGAAAAATTTGTTCCATAGAGGGTAAGGGGTAATGGTCTTTTAGAGATGCTCTATTAAGGTCTCTAAAATCTACACATAATCTTATCTCACCGTTCTTCTTTCTAACTGGAATAAGGTTAGAAACCCAGGATGTGTGTTTAATTGGAAATACAATACCCCTTTCCACTAACTTGGTCAGCTCTTTGATCATTAAAGGTTCGAGCTTGGGGTTCAAAGGTCTCTGTTTTTGTCTAATGGCTTGGCACGAGGTTCTTCGGTTGTATGTTTGGCTGTCACCGAGATTAAAACACTTTTAAATTAGAAGATATTTTAAAGCCAAAAACATCATGATATAACAGCATAAATCGTAAAGTTTTCTATCGAACAGATTTTACCGTTGAAGCTTACCTTTACATTCACTTCTTCATAATGATCTTCTTTGAAGCTTGGTCGATTACTGTAGAAGTGATCATCAATAATATATGGACACCAATAGCAGTCCTTTACCGGGAAGTTTGATATTAATTTATGTCACTTGATCATCAGCACTGTTTAATCTTTTCACATTTACATAAAATTAGTCGAGTCTTCTGGAGCAAAAGGTTAAAATCTGCTCGTCACTTTCAAATACCTGTCAGTTGATGTTGTTATCAGGAATTGATGGCTTGATTACAACCTTAACATACTGTTGTATTTTATCTTTTTTGATATCACTTGGAATATCAAATTGTGCTCCAATTGTTGCAAGTTTGTCAGCATGCTTATTTTGATTTTGTGGAATAGAAATCAGATTGAAGGTGTTAAATTCTTCAATTATGTTCCATACTCTATTTCTGTAAGACTTCAAGGCATCATTCTTGGCAACATTTAGGCCTCTAATTTGATTAACTATCAATTCACTTTCTCCATAGACTTTTAAATAGTTAATCCCTCTTTTTCTAGCCCATTCAAGACCTTGAATAAGTCCTTCATACTCAACCATGTTGTTAGAACATGCAAAAGAAAAATGAAAGGCTGAAAAATACTTATCACCCTGTGAGAAACCAACATTGCACCTCCACCTGCTCCATTCTTGCTTCTGGAACCATCAAAAAATATTTCCCAAAGTTCATTTTGTTGTTGTAACAGCTGATCTATTCCCTTTTCAAGGTTTGGAACTTCTGCATCAGGTTCAAGCATCACATAATTTCCCATAACCAGCATCCTGAATAAGGTCTTCAGGACTGTCTAACACATTTTTAGCTGCCCATTCATGTAATAGTACATCAAGAACAACTTTTGCTTGAAGTTCTTGAGTGACATCCAGCTCACTGTCAGTAAAAACGACATAATTTGTGTCTGCCACAATAGGAACAACATTGATAGGACTTGGGTTATATGGCTCAATGTGATTTTTGGCCAAATTTTTAGATTTAATAGTAACTTTGGTTCCATATCTTGTTCTAAACAACATATGTGACCAATCAGCTGACACATAACCTCCTATCTTAGCTGTAAAGTCTCTTGAGAGACACAAGGCAAAGAAAGGTGGGAGATATATAACACATATGTCTTGAGGAACTGAAAAGTTCAGAAAAGTGTGAAGAGTAAGATTCAAACCTTTAATAACACCCAATGTATTAACAAAGGTACCATCCAATTGAATCACTCCTTTCTCTAAAGGTTGATACTTTAGTCCAAGTTTGTCAGCAATTTGTTTTGGCATTACAAAGCTACTAGCTCCACTGTCTACCATACAGTTGTGGACTAACATATCACCTATGATTACAGACACATAAAATGGAGGAGGTTTGATGTCTTTTCCTGCTTCTTTGCTGGGTTTTTTATCATTTTCTTGAGGATTATTTGTCAACACAGCTCTAACTTGACCTATTGGAGACTCAAACTCATCAGACATTTTTAGATTTAACAAGGCTGACTGTAACATGTCTTTTTGACCTGGGATAGCTAATGAATCCCACATAGACATCGTTACGTTCATCTTTTTCATATTATCAATAATATTATAAGGTACAGTTGGGTTTGTTTTATGTTGTACCTTTACGCTAGCATGATCAGCTTGCAAGTGTGGCTGCTCCTTGACTGGAAGTTGTTGATTTCTTTGCAAAACACGAGTTACTTGAGGTGTAGATAGTTCTGCAGCTGCTGCTTTTCCTTTGTCAGCTACTTGATCAAGTTCAAAAGCTCTTTTCTTTGCCCTTGTGTTAGCTACAACTGGAGAATTATCTACATTCAATCCACATAATTCTTCACCTTGCCAGTTAAGTAAGGTAGTTTCATTTGTAAGTTGATCTTGGTGTTGTGTAGATGCATCATTGAGTGCATTCTGCTGTGAACTTGAAGCATTTTGTACCATAAGTTCTTGATTTATAACTCCATTGGAACATGTAGCTTGATTATGTGGTTGGTTACAAGGATAACACCACTCATAATCAGCAGCCAAGTTATTCTGAACAGGGACAAGGTCCCTAGCTGCACTAACAGGTACTGGATTATATGCCTGAAAAGGCCTGTGATTCACATTTTGTCTTGGACCTTGGAAATTTCCTTGGTACTGCTGCCTATTACCTTGAAATGGTTGATTTGAAGTCTGATTTTGCTGCTGATAAGGCCTGGTGTAAGACTGCTGCTTTTCTAAATTCACCAACTTGTTACCAAATGTCTGCAAAATGTTTTCAATCTTTTGCTAGCTCTCTTTTATTTCTTGCAACTCTTGGGACTATATTGGAACAATAGATTCTTTCTTATCAACAGCTGGTAAAGCTGGTACAACAAGTAATGGTGTAAATGATGGAATTTGAAGAGGCATATTTGGCTGTATCTAGGAAAAATAGGCATGGGTGGCCTAGGAGCAATCTTTCCTACCTGTATTAAACAATTTTATGCTCTAATAGCTATTTCAAATGCATCTGGTAGAGAAACACCTCCCATTGACTGTATCATAACAGCTATATCGATGTTAAGAGCCTTCAAAAAGTATAAAAATGCATATTCTGGAGGTGGTCTCACTGTTGCAGGGATTCTATCCCAAGTCCTCTGAAACCTAAAATTAAAATCATTCATTTGCTCCTGAGGAGCCCTCTTTATCATAGTCAATTGCTCCAATAGAGACAAGTTATCAGACCTGTCCTGAAACTGCTTGTGTAATTTGTCACCCAACTCATCCCATGTTGCAATTGAACCTACTCCAAGACTCCTGAACCACTGTAATGCTCTTCCTTTAAATGATGCCGCAAGTAACCTTACAACTACATCTTTTTGTGTGATATGATGAACACCACATAAGGAAGCAACATCCCTTATGTGTTCGATCAGAGTTGTTTGGTCTTCACTAGTGAAGAGTGGAAAGCTTTTCAAAGCTGCCACTGGTATATCATTATGTTGTGCCAAATTTAATGGACTACCTCCATTAAATGGCACAAAGGGATGATTTCTTGCAGCAGCCATTGGAGGTGGCTGAGACAGATTCAAATGTGTAAGAACAACAGCTGATGAACTTGCTGCAATAGCAGAACTTGAAGATGAAAAAGTTACAAAACATATATGACTAGCAAATGCAGTTGGACTACTTGAAGGAGACCTTGCTGTTCTAAGGCTTGGTGAGGCTGAATGATTCTCAGTCTATTTTTTAGATGGTCTTCCTCTCCTCCTTAGTGATGAAAACATTGATTTTGGCTTAACACTAGGTGGTGTAGACTGTACTCTCTTAGAAGGAGGTACTCTTTTTGATGTTCTGCCTTGTCTTCTGGGTGGTGACAGCTGCAAAAATTCAAACTCTTTTGTACTTCTTGTTTGTACTCTTCACATAAGCTCTGGCAGCAATAATTTTGTTGTTCTTTCACCTCACGGAGTCGCCAAGTATGCTAAAATAACTTCTGCAAAGTCAGAAACTTGCTGGTTGCATACCAAACCAACAATATGATGTGGGACTTGTCCCACCGGGCATGCCAAAATTTCTAACTCTATAATCTGTACCCAGGCTGGGATTTGACATAGCTAATCATGAGTAACATGGGAAACTCTTTCCTAAGGCTGTGGGTGACCTTATGACAAAAAAAGTACCTCCAGAAGAAGTTGGCTCTTTATGAAAATGACACCTAAAACTAATCTTTTGAAGAAAAGTGATAGGAGATTACGTAAATCAAAACAACTTATCTTCATGGTGATGCACCTAATTGTTAAGCTAACCTGTAAACAACTTTCAAACACGAGTTAATTAATTGATAAATCTAAACTCATACTACTCAAACACTATATGCTTCTTGCATAATTGTTTCATAAGGAGATTTAAAAGATGTTGAACCCTTAGAAGGAAAAATGGCTCTCACAACTAAAAGTATCCACAAATTCTTAATACAGCTTATGACCTGCGATATACACATATATCTTTGCAAAAAGGTGCTAAGTTGATACATAAAATATAGGGAATTAAAGAACATTCACAAGTAATTCCAATAATCGAACACATGCACACAGTGAAACAGAGGAATTGAGAAAGTGAAAGCTCATCTTTATTGTCTATACATGATGTATACTGTCGTACAAGCCAAAGTATTGAGTTACAAAAGTCTGCAAAAACTGCCAAAGCACTTCCAAAATCACTAAGTGTAGAAACTGCATTATTATGAACTCCTTTGCAAAAAATGAGTCAAAATCACTAAGTAGCTAAGCTCTAACTTGTTCCACCAAATAAGATTCTTGAAACCTCAATTTCGTAAGCCCTCACAAACCCTAAAATCTAGCATGTAAATCTTCTCAAAAAGAGCTCATAAAGGATTGAAAAGGTCAATTTGACCAAGTCTTACATGATGATTCTTCAAAACACCCTTCAAAAACTCCAAATTTGTCTCCAAAGCAAACAAATCCTCCTATATATCCTCCTTATGTCTTCTAACTAAAATCAACTTCCCTCTATTCTCTCCATGGTAATAAATTCAAATCTATCCCTCCTTTATGGCCTTTTTGACTTAATTATCCTATATGCTTTAACTAAGCATAAAGCTACTAAGTTTTTTCAATGTACAAACTAGCTTAGCATAAGGATTACATTCGACAAAGTAATTTATAATGGCATTACTAAGTCAAATGTATTACATTTGAATTGCAAAAATGTATAAGGTAATAAATTTCATAAAAAAGGCCCTTAGGCCGATAACATGGATGAAGGGGTATTAGTTGGCATGATGCATATAATTTAAAAGTTAGAGAAAAAGAATGTCTAAACTTTCATCAGCATATTAGGGTTTGAAAACCCTAATGGTCAAAACACAACGCATCTTCATTTTCATTTTAGTATTATGAAAAAACACAACTTAGAGGGGCATCGCCATGACTGAACACAGATTGGGCTCAAATGTTGTTGGAAATGAGGGCTTCCTGAAGGGTTTTCTGGAGTTATTTGCTGTGCTGATCACAATGAGTTTCATTATTCTGTGTTTGCTTGCACATTCACTTGAAATTTTCACTTCTTTGTTTCTTTAACCATTTAAGAAATGATGGAGAATTTCGTTTTAAGAAAAAAATTTGAAAATGTGAAATGTGCGACGCCTTAGAAAAGGAAATTACATCATTGTATCTCTTTGTTGCTTATTCATTTCCTTCTGGCCGCCATTAGAGATTTTATATTTGGATATCTGAGAATGCATCTCCTGTATGTTATTTTATTTTGTTTTTGAGTCTGCCATTCTGGAGCTTTCAGACTCTAGCCGTGACCTTTGAACGCATTTCTCCATGGCCAAAGGTGTTTGTGATTCTAGTTTCAATCATGGGTATCTGGAAGATTCTGCATTATCAGTTGTTCATTATGCTCTACATATGCACTGATGTTCTTATTTGTATTTTAATTTTAGTTTATAATATAGAAAATGAAAGCCCCTTTGCATATCATCTTGCCTTCTTCTGAGTAAAACTCAAAAATACCACATCCTCATCATTTTTTATGCAAAAGTATTCGAGGGCTTTTGTGTGGCATAGGAAACATTTACTTTTTTTTTGTAGATTTCATTTGATTCATGATGATCTTCATAGTTTCCTTTTAAGGGCCACAACCATTCCCATTGAATTGGAGAAATGAACCCAGGCTGCGAGCTTCATAATCCTGAGCCAAAAGTTTGGTGCCTTTACAAGCCGTGCTCCTTCACATTGTTATACCTCTCTTGGGCTTTTACTGTCGTAGGATACTTCATAGCTGAATAGGGTTATGAAACATATGTGTATTTGCTTTGCATTGGATGGATTCTCTCTTCATCTTTATTATGAAAATGATCAATATCTCATAAATGAGAGTTATTTTGGTTAAAGTCATATAATTTCATGCAATCTTTTCTATTTCCTCATGAATTCCATGTTACTCAGAATAAACTTATCAATTTCCATATTCTTTTAATAAATAAAAGAACATGCTGCTACTGGTATAGAAACACAGTTGACTCTTTGCACATGAGTGCCCATTATATATATCTGGAAGCAATTCCTTCAGTGTGCATCATTGACACTAGGAAGTAAAAATTCATGAATAGCTTTGTTCATGTGATTGCACTATTTCATCAATATACCCTGTCCAATGTAGATTTGGTGAAGTCTGCCCCTTCATAACTATCACATTTTCCCTATGATTCTTATGCATAATTACTCATTTGAAGGAAAGTATTTGACTCTTTCCTGAAAGAGATAATTGCAACTCATTTCATGATAAATATGTACAAAAAGAACAAGTTGTTTCTTTGTAAGCTTACTGTATGTCTTTCTCTATGATCTGCACTGGTACCTTAGCTTCATTTACATTTGAATACTCACTGTTTGAATCGGAAAACATTGTTATTGAATCTGCATTGAATGCACTGAAATACAACTAAAAGTTGTGCATATATAATGAGTTGAGCTCAACCCTCGTGGGAGCCACATTTATCTCCACTCATTTGATCTGAAAATAATTGCACCTGTAGCTGCACATGGAACAAACAAGTTAGAAAAAATGATTGTCTTTTGTGTATACGTTGACCAAATGGTTTTCCTAGACACCTAAGGCATTCATTGATCTTTGATGCACATGGGGATGAGTTAATACATGCATACGTGGATGATAAAAATGATCGTATATGGTTATGACCTTTCATTGCTTAGAGTACAACTCTAATACATTGCTTGACTACCGTAGGAACAGGAGCACATGGAAATTAGGAAGGACAAGCAACGAGGACAACACCAAAGTGATACAAACATCAACTAGTCATTCAGGCAATGATTGGTCATCCCTCTTACATGAACATTTATTTTCCTTCATTTATTCATGTATTAATTCATCTTTATTTGTATCAAGGAAAATTCAGTCTCACGGCTTGTTGTGTCACACATATCTATCTTATCACATTCAATAAAGATTACATTTTCAGAAAGATGTGAAACTTCCTCTATTACATGCATGTGTATGAATGTAATGATCTGTAGTTGTAATATTTTCATATTTTTAATTTATTCATTTGAATGTAATGAAGAAGGTTAATAAAATGTACCATTCATTTTGAAACATAGATAGCTCATCCTGATTGAGCCTGTAGGTGAAAATCTGGTAACAATAAGCTTTTTTTGTTCATAAATATTATACTATGAATATTGTTGGCACTTAATACTTATATTTCACCAATGCTAAATAATGATTTAGTTTCCTATAGGGTTTGATACTTCCATAAAATAATAATCATTGCAATCACTTGCAAAATTTTGTCTTATCCATAGAATAGACAATATGAACTTTTTATTCTTTACAAGGTTCATTGCTCCCAAATTTTATTCATGGAATAGAAAAAAATATGAGCATCGTGCAATTTGAAGTTTTTAATTAATTCTGCTTTACAATTATCTAGCATGTATTACTTATCCTCCAACAAAAGGTTATAAATGGGTGTTACTTATGCTCTTCCTTTGTTGGAGGAGGATAAGGGTGTTCCTCAGGTGGGAGGGAGATTAAGTTGTTAGATGGGAGATAATGTCATTCTTATTTAGTTCAAATTTAAATGTGTAATTAAGTTGTATTATTGAAATTATTCTAGTCATAATCCCTACATATCATCCTACATTTATTATCTTTTTATAACAAGGGTGTAATTGTAAATTACTAATATGAATGTTATCACATACAAGCATGAAATAATGTCAATGGTACAATTTTTAATGCATAGTATGTGATCTTTTTAAGTTCCTAAAAGTCCATGGGCTAACATGATAGTTCAATTATGGTTTGGCAATCCACCTCACAACCCACAAGGCATGAACTACACATCCTCTCAACATTTTATTCTTGATGACAACTCCCTCATCCCTATTAGCCTCTTGTCCACCTTGTTGAGCCTTCAAATTGAGTTACAAGTACTTGCACAACACCAAAAATATTTTGCAAACCTTCATTTGAAGGGTCTCTCAAGGTACTATATGGTTTCTTAAGTGACTTTTCTCAAATTGTAAGGTCACTTGAGTGACCAAACTTAGAAAAATGATAACCTAAACCTTTGAAATGGATAAGCCTATCATGTTTGGTAAACTCGTAATTTTTCTAATTTCAATTATTTCTCCATTTTTTCTTGTGATTGAGAGTTCTTTCAGTTTGATTAGGCATTAACTCCCACTAGTTCCGATTCTCCTCTTCTCATGACTCTCAATCAACTCTTCAACCTTCTATCTATCACCTCTTTATTATTCTCTCGATCACTTCCCCATGATTAACAATATTTAAGATTATAAATACTCCCCTTGCCTATGAAATTTAGGAGGTTGATTTTTCTATATTTTTCCAAGATTCTTGTTAGGAGATCTAATTTTCTATTCCTTTGATCCCAATATAAGGATAATGGATAACTTACAAAGATTGAATCTTTTGCATTACAAACTTTGCCTACAAAATTCTTATGCTTTGTATAGAACATATAGAGCCTTTTCTCTATATGCATTAAAGCTTCAAATATTCATACATCTTTTAAGCAGCGTCCAATTTTGATCTCCAAAGTTTCCCTATCCCCATTGTCATCAAGGGAGTGTTTCAATTATTGTAGAGGAGGATCCAAAATAATTTAAGCTCACTTAAGACATAGGCCACCACCAACAATGCCAAAATATTATGTGAACCTTTTTTATCTTACAGGTTCTTTATTTGTTTTAAAATATTTCAATTAGTAATTAAAAAACTTAAACTTGCTTGAGAACAATAATTTTGTGTCATTATTTCTTAGTGAGAATAAAAACCTTTATTTTATTATAATAGGTTGTATTTATTTTCTTAAATAAAACAGATTTCTTGTGTTAAGTTTCTTGTAAATCCATTGATCCCAACACAAGGAACTCAATTAAATATTGAATTTTAATTCAAAACTTGAAAATAAGAGATCCCAAGGCTCTGGTGTCAAAATTGAATACTCTTAAAATTGTATTAGATCATTTTGTTTATTTCAAAAATCATAAGTAGAATAACTTGCTTTTAATAAAGATGGAATAATTTTTTTTTTATGCATTTATCTTCATCAAAGACTTTAGATAACTAAATCAAAACAAAGAGAAGAATTTCCCTTGATAACTTCATGACACATCCAACAAATTCAAAACAAACAAAATGATCTTGACTCTCTTTTTCAAGCTTTCCTTCCTCCTCACTCGACTTTCATGTTCAATGTATCCTAGAATAAGAGAAATTTTGATTGAAGAAATTCTAAATGAAATTAGGGAGAATTTTCCTATTCATGAAACTTCTATTGAAGAAAAAATCAATGAGAAAAGACAATTTTTATAAGAAATAGAGAAAAAAATAATTAGACCAAATATAACAAATATTTTTCATATTCAAGGATAACTCATAAACAACACTCTTTTAGTTGGTAAAGAGAAATTAAATGTCATTCACAAGACATAAAATACAAACTACATGACATGTTGTGAGAGTTGACCACTAGCTATACCAAATCAACATAAAAAAATAATAACCAAACCATTCAACATCATCCCATTCAAACCTAATAAGAAAAAATAACAAATCCACTATTATTTATGACATTCTACTTTTGCACAAAGTGAACAAAATATCGACTGGCTATTTCCATGAGATTAAGATAGACTCAATGGGAACCTCTTAGCAAGCATATAACATGTGTGTTGTCTAGATTCCAACTCATTCATGTGGTGCTTGAGTTTATTCTAACCATCACATATTTTAGTGAACTTGATGTGAACTATAAATATTTTTGGGTTAGCTAACTTTACATTTTTTATTTCTATTATTTCTCTGCATTTCCCTTTCTTTGGATCCATTATATTATTTTGTAGTATTTTGGTACCCACAAAATATGTCAAAATAACATAGAGCTTAAGGGTAGATCCCCTCTAATGATCCTTTCACTATCATGTTTTATAGGTATCTTTTGCTAGATCATATGACACTAATCTCCAATCATTATAATTTAAAAGATATCAATTTCTAAGATACAAGAAGACAAGAACCATCTAACATTATGACCTTTAATTATTTTTATACCCCTACCCGTATAGTGTGTATAGTATTATGAGTAGTCGACTTGTGGCTACCTTAACTCTTAATTAAGTCATATTATCATTATTATATTATTATTAAGTTATTTAGGTCAGCCTAAGGCTTATATAGGGTTATCTAGGTCAATATGGGTGATATCCTAGGCATAAGTATGGTATTATAGGAGGCATAGGTAGGTTATTTTCATCATGTTGAGTATTATGTTCTTATTCAAGAATATTGGAGGTATCCCCTTCGAAGTGGATTAGGAGGTTTCCCCCTCGAAGTGGAATATTATTCTCAAGTATTTGCAACATATTTTAGATTATAAATTATTATTGTGTAATTCATTTTATTACAAGTGATACCAAAGCATGATTTTGGAACTGTGAAGACAAGGCATTTTTTAAATTTTAGAGAACTTATTCACAACAAAAAGTAACCACAATAAAGGAACAAGAAGTAGAAGAAGAAAAAGAGAAAGAGTAAGAGAAAGAGAAAAAACAAGAGCAAGAATAAGAGAAATAGAAAGAGAAATAACACAAACAAGACCAAAAGGAAGAATAAGAACAAGAACAAAAAGAGTAAGAAGCAACAATAGATGAAGAAGTGGAAGTAAAAAAGTAGATGAAAAAGAAGAAAAAGAAAAAAATTAGCATTGAGGAAAATGCTTCTGTAAAGAGGAGGGAAATGTTATGCCCCTATCCCTATAGTATAGTGCATAGTGTTATTAGTAGTCAACTTGTGATTACCTTAACTCATAATTAAGTCATATTATCATTATTATATTGTTATTAAGTTATTTAGGTCGGACTAAGGCTTATATAGGGTTATCTAGGTCAGCTTGGGTGATATCCTAGACATAATTTGTTGGAACACATTTGTCATTGCTCCAAAAGATCACCTGTTAACACCTGATACAAATTCCAAATATAAGTGGATCCACGAGAGGTGATTAGTCCATGTCCTGAATCTAACGGGAGACGTTGGCGATTAGTCTAAAAATCCCCCCTCAGTGTCACTTGAGGGGATTCAAACCCATGGCTATGACTCGGCTCTAATACCATTTGTTGGAAAATAATTATTGTTGTGCCAAAAGATCGACCTGTTATTTCCTGATACAAATGCTAGAGATAAGCGGATCCACGAGAGGCAGTTATTCCATATCTTGAATTCGAAGGGAGACACTAGTGATTAGTCCAACATAATTATGGTATATATAGGAGGTATAGGTAGGTTATTATTATCATGTTGAGTATTATGTTCTTATTGAAGAATATTTGAGGTATCCCCCTCAAAGTGGATTAGGAGGTTTTCCCCTTTAATTGAAATATTATTATCAAGTATTTATAGCATATTTCATATTATATTATTATTATGCAATATATTTCAATACAACTTGGCTTGGCATCTAGATATAATTATCTTGCTAAACCAAAACTAAGGTAGAGCACATCAATTGTTTGTTCAATCTAAAATCCACCAATATGATCATCCCATTATAAGTTAAAATATAACCACCCAAATGGAAAATAAGGTGAGACACCTAGAAAGAAATATACAAGAGGCTCATAAGCCCTTCATGTTTCCTATATCAAGCTGAATGGATGGAAACACATTGGGTGTTGCTAAAAAACTTTATAGAGGAATTAACTAATGGGGCCAATGTCAAACCCTAGTGCAAGAAAACCTATCCCAAGGTAGTGAGTTACAATAATGAAGAGAAAATATTACAACATTCCCAAAGATTCTTGAGGCTAAAGCTGCCAAATGACCTCTTCAAGATAAAGTAGAAGAAAATAATAGATCATTGAGGTGACAACTACATACTAATACTTTTTTTGCCACTAGAGTTGATCAAAGTTAGTGGGTAATGTACTTACACCTTGCTTGAATTTCTATTCTTGAAATTTGAGTAATGAGGCATGTTTTTCTTTCTCGACAATACAACAACTTTAGATCATATAGGCTAGTGGGATTCTCATAATGCAAGATTACACATGGAACTACTAGGATCTAAATCAATAAATACACAACAAAATTATTTAGTCATACATAGATATCAACGAATGCTCACTTTCAAGTTCAACCCTATTCACAAGTCACTCCCATTAGGCTCATGTTTATAGGAGCAACACCCACTACACAAAGTACCTTCTTGGGGACTTGTCTTGAATACTCAAGAGAACCCTTGGACTTACACATTTGTAGCATCTTATTTCCATGTTCCCTCCCATATTTGCTAAATTTTAAAAGGGGAGGAGATCCAAACTTACACATAATGGAATAACTTGCAAAACAAAAGAATGCGATTGGAAATATGTTGCAAATACTAAATAATAACTAAGAATAACAACCCACTTCGAGGGGACAAACCTCCAAATATCTCCAATGAGAACAAAATTCACAATATGAGATGAAATAAGACTCACAACCTCCTATATATACCTATTTATGCCTAGGATATCACCCAGGCCGACTTAGATGATCCTATATAAGTGCTAGGCTTATCTAATCAAATAAATAATAATATAATAATGATAATATGACTTAATTAAGAGTTAAGATAGCCATAAGATGACTATTCATAACTCGATGTACTCTAATATTAAGGGTGTAGCATGCCCCCCTCTTCAAATAAGCATTATTCTCAATGCTAAGAAATTTTGGATGCTTTTGAATGAACTCCTCATCCTCCCATGTGGCATCTTCAATTGGTAAATTCTTCCATTGGATGAGATATTGAGTGAGAGTTTTGGTTCTTAGCTTCCTTGGACATTTCTAAAGAATACATTCTAGTTCCAATATGATTCTTCCTTCTTCATCAAGTTCTCGTAATATTGTCTAAGTAGGGATATTATTCCCAATTACCTTGTTCAAACAAGAAACATGAAAAATTGGGTGTATCTTTGTTGTTGATGGATATTCAAGCTTATAGGAAACACTACCTATCTTTTGCATGATTTGATATGGACCATAATATTTTGGAGACAACTTGTTATTCTTTGACTGTTGCTTCAATGATATTTTCTTGTAATGTTGCAATCTCAAGAAAACCCAATCTCCAACTTTAAAACTTCTTTCACACAATGTTGGTTTTCTCATTGCTTCATTCAGTTTTGTGCCATGGATATATTCTCTTTAAGTCCTGAAAGTACTTGTTGTTGATGAATTAGGTGGTCATCCATAGCGTGAAATCTTGGTGACAACTTTAACTCTGATGTGATAGAAGGAGGATGATATCCATATAATGCCATAAATGGAGACATTTTGATGAACTATGGAAGGAAGTTTTATACCACCATTCTACTAGTGGTAGTCACTCTACCCATTGAGAATGTTTGTCTGAAGTGAAACAACATAGATATCCTTCCAAACACTTATTAATAACCTTTATTTTCCCATTAGATTGTGGATGATATGAAGAATTGTGAGCCAATTGAGAACCTAAACATTTGAATAAATCTATCCAGAAGTTAATAGTAAAGATGGGATCACAGTCACTAACAATAACCTTGGGTATACCATGTAGCTTTTGAATGTTGTCCAAAAATTATTTTTCCACTATACTTGATGTAAAAGGATGTGATAATGCAATAAAATGTGCATATTTAGCAAGGCAATCCACTACTACCATGATGGCATTCTTACCATTAGATCTTGGAAGTCTAGTGATGAAGTCCATGGAGAAATCTTCCCAATACTAGCTAGGAATAGCTGAGGGTTGCAAGAGACCAAGTGTCTTAATTGTCCCCGTTTTATTTCATTAACAAACCAAACATTCTACCACAAATTTTTGAACATCCCATTTGAGCCCTTCCCAAAAGAAGTATTTCTTGACCCAATGATATGTCTTCAAAAATCCTGAATGACCACCCACTAGAGACTCATGTAGCTCTGTGAGAATATTTTGTTTGAGAGAAGAATTCTTGCAAAGATACAATCGCTCTTTATACCACAAGGTATCACCCTTCCAACAAAACTTATCTAGACTACTAGGATTACTTTGTAATTGTTCAATGAGATTACTAGTAGCCATATCATTTTTCCACTCTTCTTTGGCTTCTTCTACCCAATATTCTTGTAATATTGAAAGGGCACAAAATAAAGCTTGATCCTTCTCATCCTTCCTCGATAGTGCATCTGCCACAATATTTTCCTTCCCTTTCTTATATACAATATCAAAATCATATCCCAACATCTTAGTAACCCATTTTTGTTGTTCTTTATAAGATAATCTTTGTTCCAAAAAATATTTTAGGCTATCATGATTTGTCTTAACCTTGAAGTGTCTACCCATTAGATAAGGCCTCCATTGTTTTACTGCATGAAGAATAACTAGCATTTCCTTCTCATAAATGGGTTTGAGTTTATTCTTACCCTTTAATTGATGACTCTCAAAAGAAATGGGCTGACCCTCCTACATGAGAACTACACCTATACCATTTCCTAAAGCATCACATTCCATAATAAAATCCTTTGTGAAATCAGGAGTGGCAAGCACTAGAGTTGTGCACATAGCCTCCTTTAACATTTCAAATGTCAAATTAGCAAATTCATTCCAATGAAAAGAATCCTTCTTCAATAAAGTTGTGAGGGTGTTGCTATATGACCTTAATTATCCATAAATATTCTATAGTATCCTTTTAATCCCAAAAATCACGTTAATTTCTTAATGGTTTTGGGAATAGGTCATTCCATGATAGCCTTAATTTTGTTAGGATCCACCTTTACTCCTTCTTGTGAAACTATGTGTCCCAAGCACTCCACCTCATGAAGACCAAAAGCACATTTGGATGGCTTAGCATAGATTTTATGCTCTTCAAGAAATTGTGATACTTGATCTCCATTTTGCAAGTGTTCTTCCCATGTCTTGCTATAAATCAATATATCATCAAAAAACACTAATACAAACTTCCTCAAGAACTTTTTAAAGATGGAGTTCATCAAACTTTGAAATGTAGGCGAAGCATTGGTAAGACCAAATGACATCACCAAAATATCATAATGACCCTCATGAGTACTAAATATTATCTTACAAATATCTTCTTCCTTAATTTGAATTTGGTGATAGACGAATCTAATTTATAACTTTATAAAATACATAGCTCCATTCAATTCATCTAGAAAATCATCAATGGTCCTAGAATAGGAAACTTCTCTTTGATGGTGTACATGTTGAGCACTCTATAGTCTAGATACATGCACCAAGTTTCATCCTTCTTCCAAACCAACACCATAGGTGAAGAGTAAGCACTTTAGCTATGCCTAATAATTCATGCCTCTAGAATCTCAACAAACTTTTCTATCTCACTTTTCTATATATGTGGGTAGTGGTAGTGCCTAATGTTGGGAAATTGGCTCCCTGGAACTAGTTGTATGGCATGATCATGATCCCTCTTAGAAGGAAGTCCTTTAGGCATATCTCCAAAAACCAATGAGTGATGCTCAATGATTGGTTACAAATATATATGGGTGGGAGCATTAGATTGTGAGACTTCTAATGAACATAACTGGGCTACAAATCCATCCACTCCTTTCTTAAGCAACTTTTGCATTTGATGAGAACTCACCATTTGTGGGGAATTTTCCTCCAAGCCTCTTAGCTCTATTATCTTTCCTTTTGATTGGAATCTCATGAACAATTCTTGGAAGTTCATTGCAATTGTTCCCAAAGTACTAAGCCAATGTACTACCAAAACAATATATGTTGCACCCATGGAGATAGCATATATTGGGCTATCAAGCTGATAATCTGTGATGGATGATTTAATGCTATGACACTTTATAGAATAACTGACAGTACCACCATCTACAATCAAGACCTAAAATTATGGTGTTGGATATATAAAACAATTTAGAGGAGTAGCCAACCTTTTGTTGATGAAATTGTGAGTACTACCCGCGTCGATAAACACTGTTACTTTTTTCACTACATTTATTATCTAAATCCCCATCCCCCTCTAATATTGGTTCCTTCTCTTCTTCCTCACTTGGTCCTTCAATATAAAACAATTTCTTTTCACTACATTTATGCCCTCAACTATATTTACTGTTGTAATTGAAGCATAACCCTTTTGCTCTCTTCTCCTCAATTTGTTGTGGAGTTGACCTAGTAGGTTGTGGTAGTGAATGTGTAGGAGATCTCCTTTCACTGAAATTTATATTCCCTTGTCTCCTACTAGCCAAAAAATTCTCCTCCACTTGTCTTTCCATTATTATTGCTCGCAATAAGGATTGTGGTTGGAACAATCGTACTTCATATTTTATGTGATCCTTTAAACTACCTAGAAATAGTTCCTTGATATTGTCTTCTGCCACATTTTCTACTCTTAGAGAAAGGGTTTGAAATTGTTGAATATAATCCTTGACCATTCATGTTTGCTTTAAATTAGTTAGTTGGAAAAAGTAGCTATCCATAAAGTTATCTCCATAATGGGTAGCAATTTCCTCTTGAAAAATTGACCATGTGACCACACAACCCTTTTTTCTCTTCTCATCACATAACCAACAATACCAAAAAAATGATCTAGTTCTAGGTATAATGATGCCATAGACACCTATTGTTGACTAGGAACATGATGAATATCAAAGAATTGCTCCATTTGGCATAACCAATTGGTTGGGTCCTTGCCATTTGTAGGTGGAGCCCAAGATCACCGATTCCAGGATAGACCTTTCACCGAAGAATGAGAGAAGCACACACAGGCTATTTCACCAGAAGGAGGAAAAATATCAGGTGAATAATTTACATAATGTACAGGCTTTTAAAGCCATGAGAAAAGTGTTGTGTGGAAAAACTACCCACATGGGAAAAACCACCCAGGATGATTAAATGCAAAAATAATGAACTATCTACCTAAGTAAACTTAAGTAGGTAAATGGTAAAAACCATTTACTCTCACACCCCCCTTAAGTGAAACTTAGGGAGAATTATTATGGAAAAATGAACATGCAATATGCATCCCGGCTACACAACCATGTTAGGTACCCATTTACAATGCAAAATGAAATTTCTCACAACCAAAGAAAAGGAGAAAAACCCTGTGGGAAAAAAACCCCTCTCCAAAAGAGAGAAAGAAAAGAAAAACAATGCATGGATGGAGGACTCAATCACACCCCCAAGGACTACATACATCAAATATATACAATCAATGACCCCCCATAAGAGGGAAAGAGAGAGACTATATAGCCTCCCCACAATGTGTAATCACTTGCAAAAAAGGTAAGTGTTTGAAGACAAAACATGATCTAGTGTCAACAAACAACTTGTCTCCCTTTCAGAAGAAACAAAACCAAATACACTTGTATGGATGCTTCCCATTCCGAATAGGAATTGAAAGAAGGAAGTATCTAAATGTATGATGGTGTCTCTGAAATCTACTCATGTGTCACCAAGACCTTGGAAAATGATGCCACAAACCAATCAAGAACATGCCCAATCACAATAGAAGGTGAAAAACAAGGTACCACTGGAAACTGATCTTGAACACTCTCCAGAGACTGAGATGGAGTAACAATAGTTGTACCACAACTATCATCAAATAGGAGGGATAACCCCTCAAATGTGTCCTCCAAATATGAAATGTGAGATTCTACGAACAATGAACCAATGTCCAACAAATAAGAATCCCAATCAGGAAGACAATAAGATACTAGTGGTGATGAATCACTGGATGTGATCAATGAATCATCAACACAAAATGAATGGTCCTGCAAAACAAGAATTATAGGAGTCTCAATCAATGACTCTGCATAATGAATCACTGAAGGCGAAGGTACATCAACTACCTCTGATGGAGAAGAAGGAGCATCTAAGAAACATCATCATCCTCATCTAAAGATTCAAAGTATTCCAACACTTAAAACTCCTGCATAGTGGCATGATCATAGGGTATCCTATCTGAAAAATGAAGAGGCACAAGACAATCTAAAGCATGTTCATCTTGGAATGGTTGAGTATTAGGATCTCCATGTATTTCCTAGATTTTAGTCCAAAGAATATATGGACACTCAAAATGATCAATAACATCCAAAGTGACATCATCAATATGCATTGCAATAACTCCTAGGACATGATCCCTTTTGCAATTCTATGCAAATTTCTTACTATCAGTACCAGGAAGGGGAACAAGATTATATAAATGTGGCAACAAATGAAGCCATCTAAGATGTTTTATGATACCATCTTTCCATTGTTTATAGTTTCCCCTTTTCAACATAATCACAACAGGATGCAATGAAAACCCCATTATCAACTATGATAAATCTCAAAAAATACAAAGACAGTAACTCCCAAATACTGCAAATGAAGCCTTCCCAAAATACTTTAGGAAGCAGGAATGCAAAAAAGGGCTAAGAATCAAGCAACTTCAAAGAGCACCAATATTGAACTTCAACGGATTAAAATAACCACCAAATAACAAAATATGAGAGAAATTCCTCAACCACTACAAAGGTGATGAAAATACCTTTCCGTTGATATGTGGTTTGCGAAAAATGACCTTCGTTTGCAAAAGATATGCAAAAATGAAAAAAATGCCTATAGAGGCACTTTCAAAATCTTCTGGAGCTCTTAGTCACACCATACGACCACGGTCACACCATACGACCATTGAATGCACAAGGGGCTAAAAATTGAGCCTCTCGGGCCAAGTGGACTCCAAATCGTGAAAACAACAATGCCCATGAACCTTGCATGTACACCAAGCCTCTATGAGTACTTCATAAACATTATAGAAGTGTTGGATATATAAAGCCTCAAGATTACTTCTGCGGGGTAGATTGGGGATATACGATCCAAATGGAACTCCAAACACAATGCACAAGGGCCCACATCTTGCTAGGGCACCAAAACCCTAGATAATATTTCTGCCAAACTTTAGAAAATATAAACTTTTGATTTTAAATGTTTTCCCAAACAACAAGGCCTTCTCTAGAAACTCATGCTCCCTACAGAATGAATGAAAAACCATCCTCTAAATGAAAGGAATCACACCTCACCATATAGAATCAAGCCTTCAAACTCCAATGGGATCACTGCCTGCAAAAGAAAATTGATTCCTTCAAAAGAAAATTGCTACCTTTAAAAGAAAATCATACCTGGTCTCAAAATGATGCCTTCGATTCAAAGTGAAACCCTCGATTTGACAGGCGAAGAACTTGACAATCGCGGGTACCACGTGCATAGAAATGATGCAGGAGGGAAATAACATAGGAGGGGATGAGCACAAGTCTACAAATAATAAAGGCAGCCGGTAAAGAGACCCACATGAAGAGATGATGGGCACTGATGGTGATGAATGGTGGTGTCGGGGGTTTGAAGAGTATGCCGATCAATGAATCCAAAAACAAACAATTAAAGGATCCAGGGGTTAGGAAGTGAATGCACCTCCTTGGAAAATGATTATTCCTTTAGCCCAAGATGATCTTCAAATGCCAAATAGAAGGAAGAAAGAAAATGCATTCAATGAAAATTTGTGCCTTTTGCCAGTCAACCCAACATCCGCTTCAATTTGCAGATTGCGGCTCTTAGAGGTGAATCACGCCTTCCAAAAATCAACCCAATAATGAAAATGCATAAAAAATGAAAGAAAGACACCTCCAATTTGCACAACAATGAGTCGACCTCTTTCCACATGCCGAAGATAGAGAAATAGCGCTTGGAAAATGAAATTCACTGCCAAAAAGTTGACAGTTCCAAATGAAATCATCCTTCACCAAACAAAAATTCACCTTGCAAACTGATCAAAACTCATGCCACAGAATGATGATAATCAACAACAACAAAACAATATTTTGTTTCCTTTAGATTGCAACCTCTCCCTTCGAACTGAAATTCGCTAGTCATAGAGATAATACTCGACAAAGAAAGGATTGAATTAGCCAGAGGTGATTCACGTTCTCTAGTGCAAATCGTGCCCCAAATTGAATCATCCAGAGGTGATTCACATTCTCCAGTGCAAATTGTGCCCCAAATAAAAATTAATTCGTAGCAACAAACATGAGAAATAGAAAATAATTGGAAATAAATAAGGCAATTTTGAAATTTTAAAAATTTCAAATGTCAGAACAAATCGATCTCAAAACTCTCTCCAATGAAAACTCTCATGGGAAGGGTTGCAAAATGGTTTGCTCTAATACCATGAGGGTGGATCCCAAGATCACCATTTGCAAGATAGAACTTCACTGAAGAATGAGAGAAGCACACACATGTATTTCACTAGAAGGAGGAAAAATATGAGATGCTCAGAATGATTAAATGCAAAAATAATGAAGTAATTTTCCTAAGTAAACTTAAGCAGGTAAATGGTAAAAACCATTTACTCTAACACCATTAAAATTTGTCATATCCAACTTAGGTATGAATTGCCTTGACATATGATTATTATAGGAAGGATCCTTCTTGAAATCAAATTCAAGTACAAGGAATTCATGTCCACCAAAAGCATTATCTTCCACCTCGTGAGGTGAATCTTCTTCCTTCCACCTCACACCTTGAATAAGTAATTTCAATTCACCCGTTTCTTTTTTAATCTCCTTCTCTAATGATGAAATATCACCCTTTACTTTGTTTATTTCATCCTTAGGGTTAAAATCCTCATTTTCTACTCCCTCATTTTCTGAAGATTTCCTCGGTGTGGTAGCATTCTTTGTGCCTCTTGTTGCAGGCCCTGTCATGATGGTAGAAAATAATTTTTCAATAAATCATACAAATGAAACTTAAATTATCTAAAGTTTGTACTGTAATTTACTAGGGTTAAGATACCACTTACCTAGAAAAACTCCAAGAAATTAACATATTTGCAACTTTGAGAGTGAATTTGTTAGAAACCCTATTTTTTTAATAAATCACTTATTTTTGCTTTAATTTCTCCAATTTTTTATTTTACTTTCCTTTACTAATACCTCAAAAACCCAATAAAACTTAGGCTCCAATTCGGTAGGATGTGAAAAATATGTAGCTTCCAAATAAATTATGTAGAAACCTTAATTCTATAATAATTTGCTCAATTTTGCTCCAATTCCTCTGAGATCTAGAATGAAGCTTCTTTAATATGGTCTTCAAAAACCCTTTAAAAATTAGAAAAAAATTCATGAAAATATAAAATATATGTGCCTTCCAAAATGACCTCCAAAATTGACAAAAATGCCTTGTCGTCACAGTGCCAAGATCATGCTCTGATACCACTCGAATGGAATAACTTGAAAAATATAAGAATATGATAGGAAATATGTTGCAAATACTGAATAATAAATAAGAATAACAAGCCACTTTGAAGGGGAAAACCTCCAAATATCTTTAATGAGAACACAATTCACAATATGATGATGAAATAAGACTCACAACCTCCTATATGTACCTATTTATGCCTAGGATATCACCCAAGCTGACTTAGATAACCCTATATAATCCCTAGGCCAACGTAATCAACTAAATACCAATATGATAATGATAATATGAATTAATTAGGAGTTAAGATTGCCACAAGCTGACTATCCATAACTCGATGTACTCTAATATTAAGGGTGTATCATCATGTTTATAGGAGCAACACCCACTACACAAAGTACCTTCTTGGGGACTTGTCTTGAATACTCAAAAGAACCCTTGTACTTCAACATTTGTAGCATCTTATTACCATGTTCCCTCCCATATTTGCTAAAGTTCAAAAGGGGAGGAGATCCAAACTTACACATCAAAGCATACACAACAACAGTAAGCAAACTCCTCCCCTATGATGGAGTTATAGCTACAATATTTCCAAATACCCACAAAGGGATTGATTTGGAATAGTATTAGCACCTCCATGAGGCTTTGATTCATTCTTTTCAACAACTCATTGGCAAGTCTATCACAGTATTTGATATGAACAAGTTGGTAAGGATAGGAATTTGAGAATTCCTAATTGTGAAGTAGGATACTAACATACATCTATAATACACTCCATCACATGTTGGAGGTAAGTAATCTATTCATCTATGGGTGCACCTAACATGGACCATAAAAAATGTACAACCTCTTTTTACATACCCTCAATAAGGGAACAAGAGATAAAGCTCAAAAATTTCCCTATAAATCCTAGAGAAAGGCCTTGGAAAGTGTGTTAATAGTGGGTGAATAACCTATGGAGGTAATGGAAGACTCATTGCCCAAAGTGTGATTGTGAATAAATATTCAACAAGCTCCCTTCGGGTTTATTTTTCTCTAAGTATCAGCCCGTGCATCTCAAGTAATCCACTTGACCTTTTTGTCAAAGTTTGCTCCCCCCTCCACGTGTCCGGTATAAGCACCCCAAAGGTTTCCTTTCCTTCGCATCTCGGGAATCCCCACTATGCTTCCACGTGTCGTAGCTACGGGCCATTTTGATCGTCCCTTTTTGCTTCCTCATCGAGCCCCGCTCGAGTGCCACGTAGCTCTCATTTTCCAAGGAAATTTGGTGGGCCCCACGATCGGCGTCTGCAATGACTTTTGCTATGTGTCTGCTCTGCGCAATCTTTCAGCGAAAGGATGAAATAACGACCGCAGGCAGTGAAATGATGCCACATGTCTGTTTTGCACACAACAATTGATCATTTTCCTGCACTTTTGGATAGAGCTCCTTCCACGCGACACGTGTCACCTTTGCACAAGTCTTCAACAACGAAAGATAAAGGTTCACACTGGCAACGCTATGCTGTCGCGTGTCTCTTTGATGGGTATCATATTTGGGCAATGAATCAAGTGAACCAAATGCTGTGACTGGCTACCGTGTGTCATAATTACTTCACGGGATGATGACACGTGTTTAACCTTGTTGGGACCACCGCCATCATTTGCAGGGGATTCACCTGGGCCTGGAATGACCGAATGCTTGGTTTCAAATCTTTTCTATTGCAACGGCTTGGGGAATATACTGATTTTTGCATCATTGCTAGAGATCGCGAAATCTTTTCTGTTATTGCTCTCCGAGGCGGTGGGAGTTTTCTGCTATATATACTTCTCTCTGTTTTGAGTTCGGGGTCTGGATTTTGAAGGAACATTGCTTTTAGGAAAAGACGCCAGGCCTTTATTATTGTTTTTATTTTATTGCAAAGACTTTTAGACTGTACCAATTGTTCGGCCTTTCTGTTCTTTCATGCTATTTGATTAAACTTTAAACTGTGCTGCTATTGTCTAGATATTTCATTTGAAAACTTCTATATATATTGAATGCAAGTTTGCTGATCTAGATCATGTCTAATGACTCTTCTTGGCAGTAGGAATGTATGCAATGTTATTTTATGTCAATGAATGGATTATCTATACTTTAATCTTCAGTTTCTACCTTTCTGGATTACTACAAATACCAATCGGGCCCTTAGATCTATGATTCATCATACCTATCATTAAGTCTCGGTGCATCGCCCTAGGTTAGACTTTATTTTATTATATGTTTCCTTTTCCCTTTCCAAAACCCCATTATAGAAGAAGCCGACTTCTCTAAAAACTTAGAGGTTACTCAGTTTAGCGCAAAAGGTCCCCCATAAACTGAGTTTCCCATAAGACACTCTTACCTTGTCAAATTTTGTCATCAACAGTGACCATATGAAGCAATGAAAATAATGGAAATAACTCATGTATTGTGAAGATTCCAAAATATAACTACATCATAATAACTCACAAATCTATAGAAAAGCCACCGCCAAAGAATGACAATAGGGGGAATGATAATAGTTATGGTAGGTTCAATTATCCCGATCTAACAAATCAAAACATTAATGTTGTTGTATCCTTTAAATAATAAAAATTCTGACAAAAGACAACCAATCATGTGGGGGAACAACTAGTCAAATGACAATAAACAATAGTCACATCACTACCCCTATAGTCTTGACACATATTGTTAAATTCATAAAATAGAGAGGCATGATAGAAAAACAAACTATAATTATAACAAATTCATCTCAAAACTCTCCAAGGAACAACAATAAATGTTTATGAATGTAATACTATGCCAATATGATAAAGAGCAAAAATCATAAAATTAGTAGAAAAATTGCCAACTCATCTTTGATCAAAACATGTCAAGTCATGTGTTGTTAGATAAAGAGAGAAATTTTAGCACCCAAGAACCAAAGCAACAAAATCCTACTATTAGCAATTCAACTTTCTTGCATATATAGGGCATCCTTAGAAATTATCTCTCATAAAAATGATTTTCTCAATGCCCTAGATTTGGAACATTTGAATCAAACTACTTTAAATAAAAAAGCACATTGTGTTCACATTTGACCTAAAAAAATTACCACATATTATGACATAGCAAAATAAGGTGGTCTCCCCTTTTACCTGCAAGTTCAAGTTCACAATTATTGCATTCAAGATATACGAGATTCCAACACTTAAACTTTTGAAATCCCTCGAGATAGAACAAAATGGCGCCATGGAGGTTCGGCTTGCCAAACTATTAGAAGTATAGGAAAAAAGGGAGAATTCCCTAATAGCCATGACAAACCACCAGCAAGTGGTCAAGTGATGGTTTGACAAGAGGGCTTCTGACCAAGGCCGAAAGTGCGGAGACTTAGTGCTTAAATATAATGAAAGGGCTGCTAAGCCAGGTCAACATGGAAAAATTGATAGCCTATGGGAGGGCCCCTTTAAAATCATTCATTGCAAAGAGCATAATGCTTTCGATTTAGAAAACATGGAACATGAACCCTTGGGAATCCCAGTCAACGAGATTCATCTTAAGCTATTCCATTAAGTGCCAAATTTTATTATTGTACATATGTGAATAATGCTTTTATTTTCTTTCCCTTTGTGTTGGCTGATCTTTTTTGAGATTACTTCATGGTTTGGCGGAAAGCAACCCATCATTGCAAAGAGTAGAGCTATGGAATTGCTTTACAAAAATAATCAGGAAATACACCCATATGCGAAGGAAATATGCAAATATGCTAATAAAAAGAACCCATGCAACAAATATGCAAAAGGAAGAGAGAGCCGTGGATTTTATAAAGATATATGTCATTATATATATATATTATTTCATTTTTACATGGCAAAAAATGGCTAAGAGATAGCCATAATTCAAAAAGTATATGATTATACGTGCTATTCTTTCCATATATGCTATATCGATGGCCTTTTTCAGGGTTATATACAAAAGCTGGAAATGGGTGGTGTATTATCAACAATAGAAAACAAAGGAACAAGGAGGCATTTCATCCAAGAGCATGGGCAATAACAATTGATGCATTAACAACAACGTCTACGACGTCTTCACTAGTAGGTACTTCAACTGTAGAAGCATAATCGTTTGGAACAACCGCCATTGGTGGAGGGAACACCAGGTTCCTAAAGTTAGTGTACCAATCAATGTTGTAGAATGGCACTACGTTGTAGCTGCAGAACAGAAAGTGCAAGGCCTGAGTAACCCTCTGTTGATGCTTATCGTGTGTCTAGAGGTGAAATCCACTGAGAAACGACAACCATACAATGACCGATTCTTCCTCAATATAGCGTTGGAGGTCACTGGCTGTTGGTAGGCCTACCCCATACGCAGCGTGAGCGATGACCTCACCTAGACCATTCATGTACTTTTTCAAAAAAAATTCCTTAACCAACTTCAAAATTAGAGGCCTCGGGATACCAATGTCTAACATTGACGCAACAAAGTGTGAGCATATATCATTGTTTACATGGTATTTTTCCTCATACTCTATGCAATCCTTACCCAGAACCCATTTTATGGCTATCAAAACCAGGGAGTGCTTATTTTTAGTCATCCTTTTCAAACGCCTAGTTGAAATCTCTCTGAGGAAAGTTGTCTGTGACTTGTAAGAAACTAGTCTAATGGGAGTGTCCATGGTACTGACACAATGCTACTACCTTCTAACTACTCCTGAAGCTTGCCTACCACCTAGTGTATGAGAAAACTTGCTTACTAAAGCTAAATACTGTACCAATGACCTATTGCTAAAATTTGCTCAAATGCTAAGTGTGATTTCCTCACTACTTAGTGACCTATTTATAGAAAAAATGAGAAAAAGCATGCTAATCCATTTCGAGAAAATGTGATGATAACCAAGTGCCAACTTGAAAGGCCTGCCTATGTTTGCTCGCATTTCCTGACTGGTTGCATCTGTAGAAGTATGACTCAATGTGTGCTAAGTTAATAAGAGCTAATTAATTAATTTTAAAATGGTGGCGCTCATTGGCAGTAAGTTGCACATTCCATAGGCTATTGTGTCACCTCACAGGCATTTCCCAGAACCCAAGGCATGATTCATATCTTTTCAGGTGGTGGTCATTTGCTTTGGCTTAATCATTCCATCGAGGATATTAATTGCCAACACATACTAACGCAAGGTTAGAAGGTAGATTTCCGACTTAGGTTTCAAGGAAATCACAGCGTATCACATGGTTGCCAAATGCAATAATGAATTTTTGCCACTTCGAAATGGCAAGTAATTCACTTTTGCACGAGCCAAGGAATTAACGGTACATGCCGAATTAAATGCAAAAAGCCCACTTTCTTCTACCACCTTGAGAAAAGATAGCTAAAATACTGCATGAAAAATCTTTTAATGCTTAATGTCTTTTGAAATACGCCAAGCCAAGTGAAGAGAGGTTTTCAGCATACCTAGAGCCGAGTAAAATTATGAAGAATTCAAAACTTGCAGAAGCGTTCATCTGAAGGAAAAATGTCGGAGAGTTCATCACAACAAATTCAAGAGGAGATTGGCCAAGATTTTCTTAATGCTATACGATCGTCAGAAGATGTGTATATCTATGAAGATTTATCATATACTACACCTGGTATACTAGGCAAGCCAAAGAGGGAAAATACGATACAACTGGATAGGCCCAAAGATTACAGAAACCATAAAAGGGTTGAAGAGAAATGGGATAATATTCATGACCCACGCGGCCTCGCAAAAAATCCTAAATCCTTAAGAGAAGCAACCTGTGCAAGGATGAGGTCACCTAAGGGAGACACATCAACAACAAAGAAGGTTTGGTACAGTGGTCTTCCATAATACATGGTCCCGCTGGTACATTATTGCCCAGAGATGGTTGATGCTGCCATTTAGCATTATAACCCAAACACCTACTGCATTGAGGGCCAAACCTTAAGTGTCTGTATCAACCCACAAGCCATTTGGAATATGCTATGCATCCCAGACCCAAGTAAAAGAAAGGAGCAAATTGAGTCCTTCTCTCCTGCTAAGGGAGAAAAAATGTGGAAGGCAATGAAAAAGAGCTCAGATTTCCCGATGGAGGAAATTGGTAGGAAGGGAATCCCAGGCGCTAGGCTGTTGATTTTCTCGTTGCCGCACGATTCATTTCGTGAGGACATGCAGGATGCCTTGTCAATGCTAGCATTTGTGTGTGGTTGAGACTCCGATGAGATGGTGGAAACCTTTCAACTAGGGTCGGCTTTTTAATTCTGTAAACAACATGATACCTTCTAGTATAATTTCGCCAAATTCCTAGTGGAGGAAATGATACGGAAAATAAAAAATTACTCAGTGGAAGGAAGGTTTAGATTTCTCTCCTTCCTGGTTCACATGTTCTTGCATCAAAACCCTAATTTCTTCAAAAGATATTTTGAATTGTCGATTTTTGATGAGAAGCAAAAGAGGAAGCCAGTATCCACATGGACACCCTTTCTTTCCCTAACATATGATTACTATGCATTTTTCGGATTATTTTATAACTCCGGTCTTGCAAGATTTACAAGGAGGAGGTGACATAGTCTGACCCAACATAGATCAGACCGAATATATGCAGAGTTTCACTCCTGCTTGTGACAGGTTCTTTGGAGTGGATTTCACAATTCTCTGGATGCGGGGCTTCATCGGTCAACCTTTCCTACTCTCGACCTATGTCACAAATAGGGTGCTCACGCTTGAAATGTATCAGTAGGTGTGCATCATTGATTATACCTTTTGCAATAACCCAAGTTTCAAGAGAAAAGGATTCTTTATGTGTTCGAAAAATTTCAAAATGATGACTCTGTTAAAGAAGCAATCAGATCAACTATTGCAGGATAAAATGGCTCATTTAGGGTTGGTTTTGGTATGTGATAAATGGGATTACAACCCTTTCAATGACCTGCCAGAGTTGCACATGAAGGTTACTCATGTCCCTCGACCCTACTGGGAAAAGAGGCGCAACCCGCGGGCGGACAAGGATGAAATTTTTGTTGAACTAGCATGTGTTCCCACACATGATACCAGAGAGCCATGGCACAAGTTTTACTTTGTTGTGGCGGTGGCTAATGATAGTGTCTAGATGGAACACACCATGTACAACCAGTTGCAGAAGAATGAGAAATGGACTAACGAGAAGATAGAAGCTTTCTGGAAATATCACCAAGAGGCAGGGCAATTGGATGCCCCTTATGAAAGATTGAAGGATGACAAAAAAATTGAAAAATGGTAGGATGAAGGGCATCCCAACCCTAACTCTAGCACCAATAAAGGCGATGGCCTGCAAGGTGAATCCAAAGAACAAGAAGAAGAAGCGGCTACTGCAGCATTCTCCACACCATTGGAGAAAAGCTTTGGACAACCCACCTATGTAGCCACAAATGTGTGGTTTACTATATCAAGGGATTCACATACTCTCACTTTGGCCACTAAGGCAGCCAGAGTACCATAAAAATAGCCGGTAGTAACTACTGAGGCTGGGGAAACCTCACCCGGAAAACAGAAGCATACAAAGACCATTATTGGAGAGAGTTCGCAAGAACCCGCCAAAAGATAGGTGCTTGTAGCTAGCCAGGAGCCTAAAGATGAGGAAGAGTCGCTAACAATTCTAGAGCCGCAAGCGACCAGTCAACAGGTACATTTTTCTCCTTCTTCTCTTACTTCCCAATCATTGGTATTATCTACGGTCTCCGCGGCAACCCCTGCCATGAGTACTGGCCTTTGCATTTCCCACCTTTGATCCAACACATGCAAGAGGTTTCGCCCAGTTCTCACAGATCACTCCACCTACCTTTACTCCTCCACGAACCCTTATGCCAGCTATTGTCGCTTAGGCACTCCTTGCCTCGCTTTATGAAGGTGTGCCCTTTGCGGGCACCCCTACTTCCACTATTGCTACAAATCATCCTCTTACCTCACAGCAGGCTGACTCCACAATGACAACTCCTTCACTGTTCCAGCCCATGGGTCCTCTCGCCGGTTCACCAATTGAGCCATGGCAAGTGACAAGCCCTTCTGCTGGTTGTCAAACCAAGCTTTGGAATGTGCCCCCTTCTCCCCACAAACTGTCACTCTCCAAAAAAAGAAAATGCTCGGGCCTATCAAAATTACCTATCCATATGCCCTTCCTTCCGGTGCTCCTTTCACAGGTGGGCTAGTCTCGTCGCCAGCCCAATTCATGGTGTAAATTGACTGTGGGAAGGAAGCACACACAAATAGAATGAAAAAGCGCAAGGAAAAGGATGATAGTGCACCTTTTGAGCAAAAATGCAAACTCTCTATGATGAGACTCGACAAGAGTTGAAGTTTGCAAACATGTACCCGATGGTAACCAAGCCACATGGAGATGCGTCTAAAAGACTATGAAATATATGTGGTAGGGCTTGACATGAAGGTGGCCCAACCATAGGATAAGGTTGAGCTTATGGAGGAAACACAATGGGTGGTCACCTTTGACTTCCTTAAAACTGGTCGCCAGTTGAAGAAAAAAGATGAGCAACTTAAAGCAGTAAAGGAAAATGCTAGCTTTTTGGAGAAAAAGGAGAAATCCCTGGAAGCAGATGTTGCACGTTTGACAAAAAGGGCGCTGGCAGCAGAGAATGAAAGAAATAGACTTCAGGGAAAGCTTGCGAAGGTTCAAAGTATCGACCCTGCTATGGTTAATGAGTTGCGCACTAAGAATCTGGAGGTGGAGCAGAAGTTGCAGCTAAGGAACGAGGAATTGGAGTGGCTTCACATTGAATATAATCAAGGGATAGCACAGAAGAATGAGGCTTTGGAGCAGTAGCAAGCTCAATATGAGTAGAAGTTACAAGAAAAAGAGGCTGAGTTTGAGGGCCAAAAGGCCCAATTAGAAAAAGAACTTCAGGAGATAAAGTCCACTCTTGACATGCATTCAAAAAACCACTCCCGAGTTGAGGAAAACTGGAATAAAGAGATGAGCAACTCCACGGAGCAATTGGTGTTCGATAAATGAAAAAGTGTAGAGTTCGCTGAGGCCATTAACTCAAAGGATACAGAGATCACTTCTCTTAAAAGCTCGCTCCTATCCTCCCCTGCGCAGCCAAATCTTATTCCATTGATTGGGTAGTTTTATATTTCTCATTAGGAAAAGATTAAAACTTTTTTCCTAACATTGCAGCCCACACTCCGGTTCATCGCCAAAGCATCAAGGCTAAGCCAAGAGGCTCATGATAGAATTGAGAAATTCCTATCATGGTTTATCTTGGAAAAGGTTCCAGAAGGAAAAGATCTACTCACCGAGCTATATTCAGTCTCTAATGAAGACCTTGCTAAAGCAGGAATTGAAAATCGAGATGGTGTTGCCCATATGAAAAATAAGTTTAACCATTGTCATGCTACCTTCTAGCGCACTAAAGTGGCTATTGCTACTCTGAGTAAGACAATGGACAACATGCAGGAGAGTTTCTCCAAGTTGAATGAGATGGGCCTGTCGTCTCCATTTCTTGAGGATGAATCCATCGCTACAACTGAACAAACTGCAGAAAGAATAGAAGAGAAGAAGAATGACCCTGAGGCTTACTAGACTTTAAGCCATCCTCCTACTATAGTGAACATTGAAGGAGTCATTCATCCTCTTGTGCAGCTACTATTCCAGTGTGAAGCGGGGGTCGGTTTACCTGATGTTCTGCCTCATAAGGAAACGATCGACCTAGGCAGAGTGCAGGAGAATTTGCACAACATAGTAAGGCCATCCGAGGATGATTGGTCGCCTCTGCAGGCAGCTCTTTCCAACCTTTGACTTTTTCACCTGGTGAATGGCACTTTGGTATGCGAAACCAGAGAAATTTTGGGTTCTCTGTTCCTCAAGTGAAACGCCCCTGGTAGTCGTCAAAAGCTGTGAATAAATATTCAACAAGCTCCCTCCGGGTTTATTTTGCTGTAAGTATTGGCCTGCGCATCTCAAGTATTCCACTCAACCTTTTTGTCAAATTATGCTCCCCCCTTCATGTGTCCACTCTGCACACCCTAGAGGTTTCCTTTCCTTCGCATCTTGGGAATCCCCGCTATGCTTCCACGTGTCGTAGCTACGGGCCATTTTGATCATCCCTTTTTGCTTCCTCATCGGGCCCCGCTTGAGTGCCACATAGCTCTCACTTCCTAAGGAAATTTGGCAAGCCCCATAATCGACATTTGCAATGACTTTTGTTACGTGTCTACTCTACGTAATCTTTCAGTGAAACGATGAAATAATGACCCCGGGCAGCGAAATGCTGCCACGCGTCTCTTTTGTGCACAACCAATGATCGCTTTCCTCCACTTTTGGATAGAGCTCCTTCCACGCGACACGTGTCACCTTGGCGCAAGTATTCAACGGCGAAAGATAAAGGTTCACACGGGCAGTGATATGCTGCCGCATGTCTCTTCGGCAAGTTTCATATTCGGGCGATGAATCAAGTGAACCAAATGCTGTGACTGGCCACCGCGTGTCATAATTACTTCACGGGATGATGACACGTGTTTAACCTTGTTGGGACCACCGCCATCATTTGCAGGGGATTCACCTGGGCCTGGAATGACCGAATGCTTGGTTTCAAATCTTTTCTGTTGCAACGGCTTGGGGAATATACTCATTTCTACATCATTTCTAGAGATCGCGAAATCATTTTTGTTATTGCTCTCTGAGGCGGTGGGAATTTTCTGGTATATATACTTGTCTCTATTTTGAGTTCAGGGTCTGGATTTTGAAGGAACATTGATTTTAGGAAAAGACGCCAAGCCTTTATTACTGTTTTTATTTTATTGCAAAGACTTTCAAACTGTGCCAATTGTTCGGCCTTTCTGTTCTTTTATGCTATTTGATTAAACTTTAAACTGTGCTGCTATTGTTTGGATATTTCATTTGAGAACTTCTATATATATTGAATGCAAGTTTGCTGATCTAGATAATGTCTAATGACTCTTCTTAGCAGTAGGAATGTATGCAATGTTATTTTATGTCAATGAATGGATTATCTATACTTTAATCTTCAGTTTCTACCATTCTCGAACACTACAAATACCAATCAGGCCCCTAGATCTATGATTCATCGTGCCTATTATTAATTCTTAGCGCATCGCCCTAGGTTAGACTTTATTTTATTATATCTATTTCCTTTTCCCTTTCCAAAACCCCATTATAGAAGAAACCAACTTCTCTAAAAACCTGGAGGTTACTCAGTTTAGCACATAAGGTCCCCCATAAACTGAGTTTCCCATAAGACCTGTTACCTTGTCAATTTTTGGCATCAACAGTGACCATATGAAGCAATGAAAATAATGGAAATAATTCATCTATTGTGAAGATTCCAAAATATAACTACATCATAATAACTCACAAATCTATAGACAAGCCACTGCCAAAGAATGACAATAGGGGGTATGATAATAATTATGGTAGGTTCAATTATCCCGATCCGACAAATCAAAACATTAATGTTGTTGTATCCTTTAAATAAGAAAAATTCTAACAAAAGACGACCAACCATGTGGGGGAACAACTTGTCAAATGACAATAAAGAATAGTCACATCACTACCCCTATAGTCCTGACACATATTGTTAAATTCATAAAATAGAGAGGCATGATAGAAAAATAAACTATAATTATAACAAATTTATCTCAAAACTCTCCAAGGAACAACAATAAATGTTTATGAATGTAATACTATGCCAATATGATACAGAGCAAAAATCACAAAATTAGTAGCAAAATTGCCAACTCATCTTTGATCAAAACATGTTAAGTCATGTGTTGTTAGACAAAGAGAGAAATTTTAGCACCCAAGAACCAAAGCAACAAAATCCTACTATTAGCAATTCAACTTTCTTGCATATATAGGGCCTCCTTAGAAATTAACTCTCATAACTTTTTTTTTTCTTAATGCCCTAGATTTGGAACATTTGAATCAAACTACTTTAAATAAAAAAGCACATTGTGTTCACATTTGACCTAAATAAATTACCATAGATTGTGACATAGCAAAATAAGGTGGTCTCCCCTTTTACCTGCAAGTTCAAGTTCACAATTATTGCATTCAAGATTTTATGATCAATGATGGGAACACAATCAAAATTGTTTCCTTCTCTTTTCAAAAAATGAGTTATGATAAATTACATATTACCTACAATATTAGCATCCTTAGAATCTATGAAAATCCAAATGTTCAAACCATCAAAAAAGTTGGCCTCTCGATAAGATCCCAAGACCCTACCAATAAGATTTTATGTCATAAATGAAGAATCAAGTCATTTTTCCTTGCACACTAAGTCCACACTAAATAATAAATTAAGAAAAAATAAAACCTTAAATTTTCCATACACTCATTAAAAAAAAAAATTTAAAAAAATTTGAATGTGATTCCAAAAATATCTTACTTTTCGATTTGTTTTGAAGTGCTTAATTTATAACCTTTGAGATTTCTGCTAGATCTAATAACAAATGATATAAAAAAAATTCCATATTCTATTAAAATATTTTTAATACCAAAAAATATTACAAGTCTCTCCCTTACAAATAAAAAATAAAGAGATGCCTAACTTTGTCTTCTTCCCCAAGTACTGATTCCTGAAAAATTTAATTATGTCAAACTCAAATTCAGAAGGTACATGCATACTTCTCTGTCTAAGCTTATTAAATAAATAAATTACTATTACAGCTGTTACCTTGTTTCTACTCTATCACTTCAAAAAATAAAATTATTTTTCCATACCTTTCGTCAATTAAAAAAGGTAATATTATCTTATACAATTCGACAACTTCTATGGAATTGCAAGTAAAGAACAGGAAGATGGTGTTATATATATCGTTGTTAGCAGTGTTATTCACACTCTGCACCCAAGCTTTTCAAGCTTGATTTGCATCCAGCTGTATTTCCTCTAATTTTTATCTGCTTTCGAGTAGTTGTAGCTATTCTATTTCTTAGGGTACCTAGTTCATAGGATGAGAGTCGTTCCCTCTGGGATTCATTTACTTCACATGGGTTAAACTCATGTCATCACATCTGTAAACTTCTGTTTTTATTATGAGTTAGGGGTGGGCCAATGCTAGAAAGTGGTGACTTACCAAGCATCCTTAGCTATGCTCTAGTCAAGATAGAAATTCTCACAAGGGATTACTCAAAAAATAATGAGAGCATAAATATCTTCACGCATATGATGGCCTGCTCTTGTTCATCAGGATGATTACTTTGGAGAGAACTAGATATCCTATGAGTTGATCAAAACACTAATTTGCTCCCTTAAATTTGAAGGTCGCCTGTCATTGGCAGGAGATATCTTAGATCTCAACATCGGTAATTTAAAAAGACAAAAAATATTAAATTTAGGAGCAGAGATATCAGATGAAGTGGAAGAGTGGGCCAAATTTCTTAACTCTGTTAAGATATTTGCGTGGATATATGTGGACATGCTTGGCCTAAATCTTGAATACAACTGTTCCCAAGTTGGTCACTAAGCTAGAAGTAAAACTGGTCAAGTAAGAGTTGAGACCAAATAAATTATAGGTGTTAAAGTGTTGGTAAAGGAGGAAATAAAATTATTGGATGTAGTATTTATCAATCTAGATTATATGTAATGAATATTGAATATAGTCTTGATGTTCAAAAGAATGGAAAGATTAGGATATGTTTCAATTTTAGGAATATCAATAAGACATTTCAAAAGGATGAAATCATAATTAGATTTGAGATGTTATTCATTATGGATGAATTTTTAGTTTACAATCAAATACACATTAAATTGAACAAAAAATATGGTAATTGCTTTTGGATTTACGAATGTAGGAACCACATATCAAAAAGTTATGATTCACATCTTCCATAATCGTATTCAAAAAATGGTGGAGTCATCTATAAACGATTTACTTGTAATATCTAGAAAAAAATCACAAGATATAAATAACATTTGGAGAATCTTTACAAGATTGTAACAATAAAAGTCAAGCTAAATCCAAAAAATATATTTTTCAAATCATAATTGAAAAAATGTCAAAAAAACAAAACAACAAACTCATTGAAAGATTGATGTTGACCACCCAAAATAAAATTATTGTAGACACAACCATTCTACCAATGAATCAACGGTTAATCAGAAACAATTCAACATTTCATACTTATTTAACCTTTAAAATTTATCTGATCAATCAGCTATTAAAGGATATTGGAATAACTTAAATGATAGATCGTCAAGTAGCTTTTGATCAAGTGAAAAAAATTCTTCTCACTCCTCCCACATGCATACCACATAATCAAGATCAGTCTTTTATTCTTTACTTTAGGGCCACAAAAGTATCGATGGAATGTATGTCTGTGCAAGAGGATGGTGACAATAAAGAAAAATATATTTATTTTATTAGTCAAACTTTACTAGATTATGAGACGAATTACACTCAAGTAGAAAAGGAATACTTGGCTATAGTCTTTGCAACGTGGCATTTGCATCATTATATCTTAAATTAAGAAACCCAAGTTACCATCATATCACATCCATTACAGATTTTTCTCATACAACTGATGATAAGTTTGAGTTAACATACGTGAACCAAAATTAACCAAAATATAGCAAGGGGCAAGTGATTGTTGACTGGCTAACAGGCAATCCAGTCGCCTAAGAGGAACCGATAAATGAGGATTTTTCAATTGAAGGAATACGTGTAGTAGGCCTCGAAAAGTATACATAATTTTATTGGTATAAGGATATCGTTAATCATTTAGCAAAACATTATTATTCTCAAAACATGAATCCTCTAGGCAAAAGGCGAATGCACACTTTAGCCTCAAGAAACGTAATGATCGGTAAGATGTTGTAGCAAAGAGGTTTTAGATAGAATTTTTCTTCGATGCCTTGACAAGGAGGAAACACATAAAATTTTAGAGGAATGCCATAATGACATCTATAGGGGACACTTTGCTGGCCATGCCACCATAAGGAAAGGCAAACTCATCATTTAGGTTTTTTTTTTTTTTGGCTTAATCTTGAAGGACATGCAATCTAAGTTTTTATGGAAATGTTAAAAATATCATATGTATACATACATTTATCATACTTCATTTTGGGATTTTCAATTGATTGTTACATCTTGGTCATTTTTCATATGGGGATTATATTTGGTTGGGAAAATGTTCTCCACCATTGATAGATGGTCATATGTTCATCATAATAACAACTAGATATTTTACAATTGTGTGAATGATTCCATATTAGCTACAACTCTATGCTAGTTTATTATTGTCAAGAAAATGGGCAAG